>KZ352196.1:4581-15379 GCA_002352805.1 Teladorsagia circumcincta | reverse complement strand
GTAATGATGTTCGAAGTTTCCCCAGCTCTGATGCTGGCAAGAAAAATGAGAAAGTCCATCTGACGATATTCTGCCTGTTAGCCATGATTACTACCGCTGCGCTTCTCCACTTTATCCATCATCCTATCTCCTATGGAAAGCAATCCTGAACTCGGCCTTTTAAGGCGAATGCAATCATTCAAACCCGTTCCAACTGTCCGGGTTGACCTGGTGACCATCCGTTCTTAGTGGGGAGCAGCTCTTTGCCGAATTTTGAACGATCTCGATTTTTTCGGCAGATTCTTTAAGTTCAACGTCTTCTAACATAATATTTTTTACAATACGTAGTATTTTTCATCTTTTTTGCCTGCCATTGTTTGCCTCGAACAACTTGGTCGGCCTGGTTCTTGTGGCTGTAAATCGTAGTCAAAACTTTCGGCCGTGGACGGGCTTGTGCCATGTGCCATCACCGTTACCTATCGCCCTTATCGTTAGTTGCCCCATCCCAAGAGGTATCGTTAGTTAATGGTCTAGTGCAGTCTTATTGCTGAGAGATGTAAGGTTTTTCTTTGCTTACAGTGTTTGAAGGTAAGGGTCAAGATCGAAGTGATACGGTAATACCAGTCGAATATGGAGGTAGGGATGGGGGTGGACCACATGTGGAGGAAATGGAAAAGAAATCGTCAAAAGCACAGGAAATGCGAATCTTCTTATTCTATGCTGTCGAAAGTCCGAGTAGCAGGCAGCGAAAATGTGACAATGTGAATCGCAGAGAGGGCAAAGAAGTCCGAGTCGAGCGAGCGTAGCAGGTCAGCATTACCCCACTGAAAGGATATCGAATGGTGGGCGGGTACGGATCTGCCGGGTGTCGGCGGATCAAATTCGTAATCACCTAGACCCTTAGAGAGGTTTTCCGAAGTGCTCAATTGTCGCGACCTCTGTATTTGCGGGCCTAGCACCTTCACCCACGGAAGGGACTTCTTCATAGAGGTCGAGTCCGTCCATTGCCTTTATGCTTCAGAAGGCTATGGCAAATACTGGCATGTGCGTGTGAGAAAAGACTGCATAAGGAGTCTATCCGTGGGTGGCGGCGCCTTTCGTCACTGTCCCATCCCACCCTCGCGTATGCACCCTGCGTAGACGTAAAGTCTTATCAAACGAACTAATATTGTCATGACTCTCAACCTAGTTGAAGGCTAAACTGGGGTAACACTGGTGTGATTACGGGCTCAAAAATGCAAGAAAGGTGCAGTTTGGCCATCAGCGAAGAAAAGGAAAAGAACCCGTCAAAAACGTTCAGTGAAACACTTATAGCCTTCCAATATACAAAAACCTTTTTCCATGTTGTGGATTGCTCTAATTGTAGGAAGCAGGCAGTCGGAGAAGGGGTTCTAGGCTAGGTTATGCTGAGCCCTGATCAGGACGGTTTATTATTTTGGCATTTGTAATTCTATTTTGAGTGGTGATGGACGAACATTAAACTGAGACATCGTGGGACAGAAAAAGCGTCGCCTTTCACAATTACACCTTGGCCGCTGTCTGAGTGAAAACATGAAGATGAAGCGCGCTGTCACTACGTCATGTTTCTATTTCCAGTGACCTATTAAATGGAGTAAGCCTTTTTATCTGATCTTCTTTGAATTGTTGGTTCCTTGGTCCATTCTCATCATCAGCAATCTTTTTGAGTGGGATTCATAACTAATCTCAGTTCAATCCGCGAATCCTTAAGCGTATCCAATAATAAATCGCATAAAAGCGGCTCTCGTCAAGAAATCCCGCATCCGCATAAGAAATCAAGGAATCCACATGATATGAAACTAATCTCAAACGAAAACACGCGGGGTTTCATGTGTGATGAATCTGTGATGAGTCAGTGAGTCACTCGCAGAAAAAATTACTTCTTGGCTGAAACGATGGTGAACAAATTCGAGCCAGCTCAGTAGAAGAAGGAACAGAAGATAAATCGTGTTCCCATAATCATGGTGAATTTGGTCTTGAGGTCAATTGCCGCTAAATTTAGTAATTTTGCTCTTCCAACACGTCTTTCGCTCGAACTTCCACAACGTAGCCCTTAGGTAGCTTCTACTCACTGAAAATTACAGATCTGATTTAGCATCACCCATGCTTTGTGTATCTAATACTTTTCAAAATCCACTGGGATGACCTGAGGCGGCTGCGTCGCGAAAATCGCGCCGATCCCACGCGGCCAAAAAAGCCATACGGTTTCTTACTATTTGTGTTTATTACAACCTTCTGCTCGGAAGACATATTAGCTCTACCTTTTTACCTCGATTTCCTAGCGCCCTATAGGTTCCGAGTGGCCTCTAGACTCTCGATGAGCCTGGAAGTTGATCGACCCCTCTCTTGAGGTCCCCCCCCCTTGTTGTTCGACTGGGATCCCAGACCAATTCGTTAGTCATGGGCTAAGTTGGTTGCATCCCCGGTACGTTATTCGTAGTCGAAAGCGTTCGAACAAGGGACAAGGATCTCGTCAGGGACCCTTCGGTCTTCCCGATGGTGAGTGCGGCCTCACTGCTCAATGGCTATCATCTCATTCGTTTTCTGAACTACTCCATGACTATCTCAGGGTGATTTTCCTTATTCATTTTAACCCATTTCCTCTTCTTCTTTCTTTTATTTTGACTTTTTTGTATCATGGATCGCTCAGCTTTACAAACTCTGCTCTCCATCGTGTGCAAACACTTTCCGGTGTATTAAATATTAGGTCGGTCCATAAGTCTTGCAACAAACTACTTCAATGCCAGAAAATCTTTTGGAGACCTTCGAAAACTTTGCAAGCTGTTTGCTGAGCTACCATAACCTTTTGCAATTCCAGCCAACCGACCAGCTCGTTCCCTCGCTACTTGTTAGAGCTAGCACTCCGATTTCGCAGGAAGCTCTTCGTGCCCTCAATTTCCGCTCGGAAAGTCCTGCAAGTCATGCCACACCAAGGATTCACCAGAGGATGAACGAGGGCACGCTCTCTCCATCCACAGTACATAGGCGCTCAATCTGCTCGGCTTTGACTTTTTTTAATTCAAAGATTATATACACTCCAACTACCCAGTCACGATGCTCTGCCTAGCGTCGTTGAAAAGGGATCTGCGTGGACTATTGATCATTTGCCAAAGCAATTCTGATGCGACAAGAAGACAGTACTGTGGTATCTTCGAAGACTTCTAAAGATCCGGAAACATAGAATTTGCATTCCACATGCAGCGAGCCCGGATCAGCTCCAAACGCGATCCGACATCGTCATGTTTAGGACGACTTACTATGGTTTTTCCATTGACCATCCATCGCATTGTAGTTGATGAGGAGAGGCTATAGTGTGTTAACAAATAAAGAAGCGGCGATAGTCTAGCTCAAAAGCTTTGGGAGTTCTGAGTGCTGAAGTACAACCTCGTCGAAGTCAGGCCTTTCCGAATTTTTACTGGAACACAAGAGGAGTTGAGCACTGGAAACTCCTATAGGAGATGCTACAGTCAACGGGGAAGTCAACCTTCCATAGCTCGATTGTAACACATCGACCATGAAAGAAAAACAAGCCAAAGTCTACTCTTTTGCGACGTTACTGAATCAACCCTTGCTAAGGAAAACCAGGAAAATATTAGAACTTTTGGATGAAGAGTTCTACTATATACGACTTATGGCCCTGACCTTATACTACCAGATGCCCACCACCTTCCCTCTCGAGACCACCTTCTAGAGTAAAAATCTTATTGTTACCATCATGACGTCAAAGTCGACATCCAAACTTTCTTCGATCAGCATTCTACAGAGTTCCACAAGAGAGGCATGGAACAGCTTCTGTTGAGTTAGCAATAAGTTGTAAATATTGACGATGTGTGTCATGCTGGATGAATGGAACAAAAAGGTGACAAAAATATTAAAATCAATATTATGCCAGTTTGTTGCAAGACTAATGGACCGACCTAATAAATAGGTAACACACATTGCCGTCAATGTGTTAAAGGCTTGTGTAGGATTATGAGAACTTCGGAGGTAATAAGGTCGTCGGATGTCGAATGTGATAAAAATCAGTTGAAACATTTGAAATAAATGTGCTTACAAGGGTTGGAAGGCCGCTTCCGAATTATGCGCAACTGATTCGTGTTTTTCAAGTCAAGTGAAGTACGTTAAAAAGCCCCGAGAACTCGATAAGGTTATGCCTTGAAAACCGCTGTTCCTTAGAGCAGTTTGCCCTTCTTCTACCTTCTTTCAGTCTAAAGGAAACGTAACGAACGGGGAACGGACTACAATGAGCAATGAAGAATGGATTCTCTGCAAGAACCCAGGCCATGTAGTTCGATTAGACTAGAGCCAATAAAATATCGCAAAATGACGGTGCGCGAGGACAAAGTCGTGCTGCTTGTTACGCGGTCTGCGGCAACAGCACCTCTCAGAGGCCACGCGGATCTATTACAGTGGAACAGCAATAGCAGCAATGGGTCAAAATACCCCGAAATCTCAACACAGCAAGGACCGCTCCAGGTCATGGGGTTGGCTCCAATGCGACTCCGCAGCTGAGCTCCTTTCAGAGATGTACTAAAAGTCTCTCTAGCTGTTTTTCTAAAGGGGCAAGAGTATAGCCTCGCAGTGGAGTTGATACCATGACCTCGTGAATATGAACTAGGGTCACCACTGTTGCGCATTTCTGCCTCATAAATTCTTTCATGGAATACTTGGACATGTAATAAGAGCAGATTTAAGCTCAGCGACTCGAGGCAGCATAAGGACAAACATCCCATTCCTAGTGGCTGAGCTGGGCGGTTGACATTACTTTGCAAGGTGCAGTCAAATCTGATCTTAACCGGAATGGGCTAGTCTTTTTAATGATCGTTTTATCAAAGGCGAACCGACTCCTTCATACGACTTGATTTGCATGCGTTCATCTGTGAGTAATAGAAACCTCTTTCCTTTTTTCCTTCAGTTTGCAAGTATATAACATAAAACAGTCGCCGATGATCAAACGCTTTTTGGGTACGCCACGCGTTCTACGTATTTTCAGAATGCCAGTGGGTTTTGAATTCGATTAGGCCTATATATAATACAATGACTTGTAGCTGCCAGCCGATGTAAAAGCCACTGCTCTATTCTCCTTCAAAAGTCTGGTACCACAGTGCGCTGAAAATTTGAAATTACAGGTAATGACCCCAGGAGCCAGGTGCAGGAAGCCTCAACTAGGGGATAGGTCCCCAAAACTCTGCTTCTCTGAACTCTTCCCCTACACTTTAGCACGAGAGTTGCGTCATCGACAGAGTAGAAATGCAGAGTTTCGAGGACCCATCCCCTAGTTGGGGCATGCTGTGCGAGTGCTAATCACCGTCTTTGGTTCAACAAAAATCCCGCTCCCTCTGATCAAGTAATACACGAGGAGTCCCAGATCAAATCCGGCTTTCTTCTTTCTGTTTTTGAATTTGATAAAACGAAATATATTTGATATATATTCGCAGAAGGCTGACGAGTGAGAATGTCACGTCATTTACAGATTTAGAGTTATCGAAGATAATCATGCGAAGGCGATCCACTTATGGCAGATTAGCATAGTTTTCTTTGAGAACAGGAGGGCAAAAACGATAAACAAGAAGTCGCCAAAGAAGCACGCGCTTTGTGCTTGTTGCGGCAGTTTTGCCTCGTATTCGTTCACAATAATCTAGGGGGTCGTGTTCACTAGTCCTCCCAACAGAAGAAGAAACACTGGCAAAACCAGAGAGCTGGTGAGACAAATAGCTCTTGTTGCAATCATGGAAACGTTATGTTATTCGAAAATGGATCCAAACCGTTCATTCGTTGGAACATTTCTTTTTTAAAGAAAAAAGTGAACATTTGTGTGAGTTCCTGGACCGCTTCGCAAGTGCTATGCGCTAATCTCAATATTTATAGGTGCATGGGTCCTCTTTTCTCGAGGATTGACACCATTTATTATTATATGATTGAATGCCTGTCAGGGACGAATCTCAGTCCAATCCAAGCCTACAATTAACGTGCTGAATCAGTGCTGCACTGGGCGAAATTTGAAGGCAAACTCCGGGATAAAATGAGGGAATAGCCTCTTCAGATATGATGTATCGAGTGCTAAATGAGTCGGCAGAGAATAAAAAAAGCTGAGAAATGCGTGTAAGGAGCTCACAGTAAGGACCACTCTTCCTTAGCTGCATACAAACCAGTGCTGGGAGAAGGACTTGTCCGAACATGTTTTCGGCACTTGCTGGCTCCATGCCACCAGTCGGCACGGTTAAAAAACTCACCAGGGAAGGTCGTCACGCCGTTCCGGCCATTTGTAATGAACTGTATACGGTTGCACTCGCGTCGAGACGCTGAGATCAAAATTGTCTTCGCTATCTGCAAAACGGTTCTAGGAACGGAGTTATGAAGCAAGAAAGCGCAGCGGTAGCGCCCCGGTCTCGCAGGCAAGCGGTGGTGGGAACGGTTCCTCGAAGAGCCTGCTCGTTTTTTTCAGTGTCAATGTGACAGAAAAGCTTCTAAATTCGTTAATTTTATCAGCACCTGCTATTAGTTACCTCGGTGAAGAGTCTGCGGTTCCTGCAATCTCTTGCCTGCAATACAGGGTATACCGCTGCACTTCATTGCTTTATAGCTCCGTTGAAGAAACCGCTTAGCAGATAGTGAAGGCAGTTTTGAGCTGAGTGTTTCGAGGCGAGTGCGACGGTATACAGTTCACTACAAATGGCGGTACCAGCCTGATGACCTTCCCTTGTCAGCACAGAGAATTGTTTGTTGCTGATTTTTCTTATTATTTTCTGTTTCTTTGCATTTTTGTTCAGTTCTCATCTAATCATTTCGATGCTCATTAAAATGGATAACAGCGTACTCAGTAGTGATCGTAGCACACGCCATTAGTGTTAATTTTCGCTGTTGAAATTACTAAATATTGTCCTACGACCTTCCGAACAACAGTTAAACGTCAAGCTTTCCACGTAATCGAGGAAGATCCTGTAGAACTGTGGGCGGCCTCAATGGGGTTTTGGCGGCGCCAATGCACCAACCTTGGCTCCTAGCACCTAAACCTTACCAAATCGCCCCGCCACTTCTGGACATGGTCTGCCCTTAAGATCTGCTTCATATTTGACGGGGAAAGCCTAAATTTCGCCAGAAATCGCGAACTTTGCCTTTAGCCATTCCCGGGCTCGCCAAGTCTGCGATCTTACGATAATGTTTCAGAAAACTTGTATTGTCAACTGAGCCCTGAATAGAGAACAATAGAAAGTTGTGGTCGAAACCCGAATGTGATTTGAATAAAGGTGCTCTGATTGTGAGTACGTTACTGGCTATTGTCAAACAAAGTTCGAAGGTTTTCTGTGCTTGAAGGCATCATCAGGAATGAAGCTTCTTTTATTTCAAGGCCATGAGGACATGTCAGTTAGATGATTGTTCGACAACAAATCTGAAATCTGATGATTTAGGTACGAGTCAGAAGAGGATGAGTTTTTACGAGAGCTCGAAGATATGCGATCGTCACTGCAGAACAGCGAGCAAGAGGACGAAGTTCCTCAGGATCCAGCACCTATACTCAGTACGTCACCAGGAGCGGAACTCCTTTACCAGAGCCACTCTGATTCTATTCACAAAAGCTCATCTTAGTTACTACCGCTATAGAGCTTTGCACTGGTTTTCTGTGTTGGATTCATATGCAGAACCTGTTTAACAGAGGGCACTAATGGGTGACTCACAGTGCCCCATCCGGGTGTCCCCCAAGAGGCCTGTCGCGCGGCGAAGGAGGAGACGCTGAGGCGGTAAAGGTCGAGTTGCAGCGCGTATTGTGCGATACGGAGACGACGTATGGTGTACTCTATTTAACCTGGCGCCTAGCCTCTACAGTGTGCGCTGCGACTCGTCCTTTGCCGCGCAACGGGCCTCTCGAGAGACACTGATAAATAGGTCATTTCCAAGTTGTGGTGATCTGAAACCCTTAATCCAAATTTTTTTATCACTGGTTATTTTACTGCAAGCTGGACCGGGGATTTATAACATACAAACGTGACATCCGTGACAGCATTTGTCAATACAAATGTTTTCTGTTTCCAGGTGTCCTCTGTAGTCTTGTGGACGAGATCGGATCGCTGAGAACCGAAAACCGCCGGCTGAAAATTCGGCTGGCTCCGCCACCGCCGAGATCTAAGGTGTGGATGTCTCTACTTCCTAATCTGTGATAAAAATAATAGAATATCAGTATTCTCTACCGAAGTCGCCCATACGGACTGTGGAAGATAGCAGGAGGTGCAGATCTCCCAAATGAGTTTGCAGTATAGCGTAATCACAGAGTAGCCTTTTCATGAATTTGGCTTCGGAACATCATTTCCACAAATTCTTTAATTCGCATTTTACGATTGAAAAGCAGGCAATATCTTAAAAAGGTACCGCATATACACAGTAAGGAAGTAGTTTTCTGCTCCTGAAGATGTTTACGAGCAGAAAAAACGGTAGTATTTTCTGCGCGATTTCCTGAATATGAAATACCTTTCGCAAATAGAATTCGTAAAGCACCTTTCACATCAGCAGTGACCTATTTTTACTTTTCTGGAGAACCACTTCAGTTTCTGACTTTTCGCCAATCCAAATTAGGAAGGTAATAGGGTTGTTTATCGTTCCCTACCTAAAGATCTCATTAGAGGGTTTTTGTTTTACCTGCCTAACATTTCGTATGGGTCGCGATCTCAAGATGACATTGTTCACTACGAGTATGCTCCACCAATTTGAAAACCAGTCTGGAACAGAGAGCCGGGTTTCAAAGTCGAGTCGTGAAAACTCCGAAGCCTCATACCTACTTTATGCTCTGAAATCGAAGATAGAGTCGAAAAATGAGTTTATGATGAGAAGGCAGTCCATTAGAAATAAAAGTAAAGGTGGTCACCATGCATGGATGAAAAACCATGAGAGACGGCCTAAAACCCGAGAAATGCGACCTATGACAGTTGATTTCTGCACTGATGCGGCTCTCATCGGTACTGCCCTCTTCAATGCTATTGCTCTCTCCTTGACGGCGAGAGGGTGGGCGTGCCGCGCGCGAGTAGTACGGGTATTGTCCTCTTAGGCCGCCGGGTGCATACTCCGCACTGAAAAACGGGCATTGTCCCGCACCCTTCTGAGGCTCGCCTGCCTTTCGACCCTTCCCTTCTTCCACCTCCGACCTTTTTATAGAATCTTCCTTCAATCAATTGAATCACGAAATCAAGATGTGTCACTATATTAGTTTTACACACACAAATATTTTTGATTCTAATTTTTATCTGATTCGCTTTTGAGATTTGCGTGAGATCACACCTTCATCTCGTGACTCACTCATTATCGGAGAATCAGTAGTGTGCTATGATGTTTTTTGAATAGCTAATCAGGTGATTAGAGGCATCGTCCTATGAATATTCAGAATGTGGTTCAACGCGTGTCGGCAATCTTCGATTCACACACCAGCATTTTCCCACGCCTACGTCGTGCCGCCCATGCCGAAATTCGCACCGGAGCGAGGGAACGACTCTCGACGCCTCCAAGGAAGGTAATCAGCCGATAAAGTTATAACTGTAAGGGTGCAATCACAGCTTTAGTTATGATAGTGCTAACAATACTCTATCATGGTAGTTTAATGTTTTGATTGGAGCACTTGAATGGTGTGGAATTGACCAGCACATATGAACTTATTATTTTATTTTACTTTGCTTATTATTTTTACTTATTATTTTTATAATTCATTTATTTGAAACTCTAAGAAGTCGGAGAGAGAAAACAACAGCACAGAACCCAAATCAACACATCGGTAATGTATACGATCTACATACAGCTCGAAACTCTAGAGTTGTTAAGCTAGAAATTGGTTACATATGAAATTTTTCGAATCTTTCAAAATCCTAGTTTGGTCCTGGGCTATGTGAGAGAACAATCAGGTATTTGTAACTCTTCTTCGAGAGAGGAACCTGATATTCTCCTGAGGAAGGTTGTGAAACACTCCTCTCACTTTAAAGAGCATTAGCCTGATTCTCGGATTGCTTGCGGAAGACGTTTGCTATTTTAAGAATGTTACTCGAGGGTGGAGGGGAGGGGTACCATTTTTGCCTTCCACGAGTACTCAAGCAAACTTTTTCTGGGTCATTCAAGCTCTTGATAGATTGTGAAGGTTTTCTTCAACAAGACATCCAACAGTACTTCTTGAACTAGAGCCATTAAAATTCTTAACAGTGTGATCGTCTTTGGGATGTAAACTGTTCACAACTGTGACATATGAGATATGAGAGGCCGAATGGAATTGAATCCGAAGCTCCGTGAAAGAGTTGTTACAAGTTGTTTGCGAAATATTCGCAACGCGAAGCGCGGCATTGAAACATCAGTTAAAAACAAAACAAGGCGCTCATGTCTTTTGTCTCATGTCTTTGCAACAAACTTGCCCGATAAGCGAGAGCTGTGGGTTCGAGCCCCGCCTGGGGCAAATGTTTCGTTCATAACCCACCATTCTTGTGAAACAGTGTTGTTTTTCTCAAGATATTATACAGTGCGTACCAAAGGTATGTGGACACCCTAAAATCGATTCTCAGGGGTCAGCTAAGTACTTTTCCGGTCAAAAAACCTCCACCATTCAACTCCTCGTGCTCGATAACCTACAACGACAATTAGAACAAACTATTCCATCCTAGTTTAGCAAACTAATTTTGTTGGAAAAAGTTTTCTTTGTATCAAAAATATGTGGACACCCAGAGGTAGATCAACTTTCAGCACCAATTTCCTAACCTATGATTACTTTTTCTTTTGTTACTAATTCTAGCATTGTTCCTCTTTACGGCAAGTGTTCTTTTATGGAGGACCAAGCAGA
>KZ352163.1:0-12129 GCA_002352805.1 Teladorsagia circumcincta | reverse complement strand
CAAGTCGCACTGGTGGGAAAATTTCTGCAAAATCATTCCTAGCGTTGT
Organism: Teladorsagia circumcincta; assembly: GCA_002352805.1. Taxonomy (NCBI): domain Eukaryota; kingdom Metazoa; phylum Nematoda; class Chromadorea; order Rhabditida; family Trichostrongylidae; genus Teladorsagia; species Teladorsagia circumcincta. The sequence goes on along the minus strand of KZ352163.1, from coordinate 12,081 downwards.
TTTTGTGTATTATTATAGTATCACGTGGACAGTGATTGCCTTGTGAACAGTTAGACTAGTTGCACTAAAAACATGCCCATGCCAATTTTGGACGCTACATCGTCTGGGGCCACCGTCAACCGCAAGATCCTCCTCCATTTCTGAAGGACTTGATGTTCGTTCGTTATTCGCAACGTTCACACTGCGTATTGCATTTCCTGCAACTCCCAAATGCAATTTTCGCAACATTTTTGCAAAATCAGTCGGCAATAGAGAAATTGCGAGGATTTTGCAAGAGTCGCCGTCTGTAGAGTGCTTGGATCCGAATGGCACGGAAAAGCCCGTTGTCCGTTCACCAGCTATTACCACTTCAGCACCTCTTCTCTCGCCATTACTGAATTGCAAATTCTTGGCCCATGGATGAGGGCGTAGCCATTTGCCTAAAGCTATTCCACCATTTGAAGAGCACTGGAAGCTGTTTCGTTCTTTTTGTTTGGCTTTCCTGAGGCATAGCGCTCATGAAGAAAGGAAGCACAAGACTCCTGATCAATTGCTTCTGGGGTGCGCCGTGCATTCGTCTTCCACTTAGTATCGTGGGGCATTTGACTGCGATTAGCCTTCATAGGAACTACAAGCGGTATATTAAGTGTTATAGTTCCACCCCTCCCCCCAAGAGTGCGGTCTAATAGTTTTCGGAATGTCGGAAGGCTTCATTATCTTTACCGGGTGCTGTCTGGAACTTGATCCTGGAACCTTGAGCGCAGTAAACCCTCACCACTTGCTACTATGCCACATCCCTGTTGTTATAATAACTGTTGACTATTACACTGATTATGCCCATAAGTTCAACAATTATCCCGTTCAGGCCAGCTCTCTTCAATAATTCTTTCTCAGGCCGTCAAGCCATTTCATGAGGTTGGGGGCTTTGTTTCTCGAGGATGATTCTAGCAATGAACCGTCTCTGTTTGCTTGACCTGTTTACCAGTTGCTGCCTTCTTGCAGACATAGTTACGGGAGACCACTGCATAGGACAGCATAGTAGCTGGAATAAGCGCCATGCTTTGCTTCGCTGGCGGGACTACACTGGTGTGCAAAACTTAGGGACGGGATGGATGATGTCAAATAACCTAATGTCATATCTGTGGCCCCTACAATGGTTTCTTTTATCTGCATTCTGTACAGTACTGCAGTAGTTCTTTCTACGCGCGGTTGGGTTCCGTTGGGTCCTGTTACTGGGCAGTAACATATCGGATAATTTGCGTTCGTCCTTAATTTTTGCACACCAGTGTCCTTCTTGGAATGCGCTGCCCGTCAATTTTGGCTCTGAATTATTTCATGGCGTCCAAATCATAAATAGCCGATTTCGGGGCAAACTTTGGGCCTTTTTTGCTCGTATATCGAAGTATATTGTTTTTTGACAGCCTAGTATTTCCTGCGGGATTACGGTAAATAACATCACATCAATAAAGTGCCGCTAAGTGGCGGAGGTTTGCAGCAAGCAGCGACTCGATTGCTACCTGCTCAATTCCATTCGGGAGCTTCCATATGGCCAACTTTGAGATCCTTTCTGAAGATACAGCAGTTTCTCCTCGTTCTTTTTCAATCCTTAATCTCGCATTTTGGGCTAGTCTAGCTACTCACTGACGTCATCGAAAATGCACCGCCCTCCAGTCATCGTGATCACTCCTTTTAACCTCTGTTCTCTTCCTCAGCTGCTATTCTCTCTAAAACATAACGTAGCTAGGAACCCTGACATCGCCACTGCTTCAACAGCCATTTCTGGCTGACGCTGATGCCATTTAAGGCCGATCTGTAAGCACCAAACATAAACCCAGAAAAGTTCACCCCAGGAAACCGAAACAAGACCACACGCTCCTTTTTGGCATTTGAAGAACCACTGAGTTCAAACGAATGATATTTCCGCATTCCCTACAGGACCCTTTTTATCATGTGGAAGCAAGGATGTGATTTCCGCCCTGGATGACTAGTAAGTCAGTTTTGCATATCATTCGGAGTCAAGGTCACAATGGGCCTAAAATAGGCTAAGCGGTCAGAACGGGAACGAAATTTGCGGACTCCGAAAGGTTTTCAGAAGAGTTAACCGTAGGCGGGTTTGTGCTGATGCCATTTTCATGTGAAAAAAGACATCTATGCTGCTGAACGTACCCCTCATATTGCCATGCACTATTCCAGGTCAGTCCGCGGTTGTACCCTTGGGGAGGTAATGGTAACGACTTAGTTTTAGAGGCAGTGGGTACGATGAAGTGGGTGCAGCGAGGAAGTGTATACACCACAGCCAGTGATGGCTAGCGGCAAAGAAAACGAGCTGTACCGTTTTCATAGCTAGGGAAGTGCTAGTGTTTGTGAAGCAAATCCAGAAAACCTAGCTGCTTGAAACCGCTCCGCCCACGATCGGCTGCAATATGGCGATAATCGTCGCGTCATGCGATTTCATTGTCAGAGGGCAACTTGTATCAAATAACCCGATCTTGCAATATTGCCTTTTTTGTTCAATTGAGTATCCTTAGCTATAACAACCAGTTCTTGGTCGCTAACTCGTCCACGATAAAATAATGAAACAAGGGTAACCTTTCGCGGGTTCCCGACTGCTTTTTTAACCAACAACCCACCATTTAACACCCCCTTCTCCATTCTGAATTCATCCAGAATTATCGTGCTCACTGCCTTTAAGGAAATGTTTTATTAGAGGATTGTTAATGTTCTGAGTAGAATCTATTCTGACTGGCTATCAAATAAAATTTATGGTTATCGCTCTCTTTTCCATGTACAATATTTGGCGTACTACTGAAGGCAATCCAGTTAATGGCCCTCATTACGCCAGTAGTTAAAGGCGATTCATTGCCATTTCTGTTTGATGTGCTCGAGCAAATTACTTTCGTTCCGAGACCTAAATAAGCTTCGGCACGCCATTGATGTGAGGCAGCTCCTTCGCCGAATTCCTCTACATTCGTCTTTTCATCTTATATACGAATGAGAAAACTGTTTGGTCGGGTTACCGATAAAATTTTTCGGGATGCGCCACAAATTTTGCTTTCGTTGAGTATTAGCAGAGTCAGCCGTTACTAACTGAGTGTCGGGGCAGGGCGACCCTCTCTTAAAAGCCAATGCCTTCCCTTTGATGGTCCCTGAGACCAAAAATGTATCAGTCCTGATCACCGTCGGAAGTTGGGCTAAGGGAACCATGACGTTGCACCTCGTCATGATTCCCCAGGCCAACGAAAAATGCCTATTCATCCTTCAGAGGACGTTGTGCTTAATTCATTTGTTTTCCAAATCCGAGATTTTCTAGCAGGGTGGACCAACGTCTAGGATTCTTCTAGGAATGGATCGTATTATATGGGGCTAGTGGTGTATACTATATTCGAGCTTGTAGGACCTACTTGAAACTTTGCCTTTCTCGAGGCTCTTCTTTAGGGTTTTTGGGTAACTTCGACAAAATTCTACTGAGTTCGGGAAATTCATGAACAATTTTAGAAATTTTCTTGTTATATTTGTGATTTCATCTTCCTATATAGTTCCATCTTCTTAACTTGTCGGACATTTTCGTGAAAATCAGGTATGATTTGGTGGAAGGTAGCGGTTGGGGATGAGAGTTGAGCTTAAAGCAACAGTCCCAGCAGTGTCGAAGTGGGCGTGGCGGACAAAAGCCGCACATCCTCTTGCCAACCGTGAAGATTCGTTCACGAACGATTTGCATCGGAATCGACTTCAAATAGTCCCTGTGGTCCCAAAAAGATCGCAAGTGCCTCCACGGCCGTGGAGATCTCGATCACACGATCCCCACACTGGCAAGCGGTGATGGGACTTTTGTCCGCCACGCCCACTTCGACCATGCTGGGAGTGTTGCCTTAAGGTGGGGGTATCGAGGCGACGCGTAAACGCAAAATATAATCTTAAAGGCAGTGATCACGATGGCTGGAGAGCGGTGCGTTTCCAATGACGTCGGTGAAGGTCATTGGTGGGAGGGCCACTCACATCTTAAGGACCTTGAGGGTTTTGGTCCACCAGTGACGTTTAGTGACGTCATCGCAATTGCTCCCCCTTTCAGCCTCGTGATCAATGCCCTTTGAAGGAGTGGGAGTGGGCAAGAGAGGTCATACTCACCAACATTCGAACAGGTCCAACGGTACTTGTCTCACCCTGCTATCTAATGAAGAGGAGTAGCTCGTTTGAAGAATCGTTCCGCTGAGCCTTCTTCGGACATCTGTGTCTTCATTCTCAATTCCGTTCTCCTATGGCTATAACCCTTTTTCAACTAAGTTCTCCTAGAAATCGTCGCGCCATCTCTGCCCATCCTCTTCGATTCTTGGAGGGAGGAATGAGAGGCGCTATAACCACAGGGTTATACGTAGTACAGAATCTTATAAGTGTTAATATTCGAGATCACATCCTTACAACATCTTTGGGCACTAGACAGCTTCTCCATCACAATAGCAGCGATACTTAAACAAACCAGTTCTTGTTAAGCAAGAATTCTCAGTGCTAAAAGATACGACAGAGGGAGGGACTGATTTAGTGTTGACCACTCGACCGGAAGTGAACCAGTTGCACAGAGTGTTCTACTCTATCTGGTATTGTTCTCCTTCCTCGGTTAAAGCAAGTGATCATCAAGAATTCTCTATTAGTCTTCATAAGGCTTCAAAATTGCATACGGTGACTTGTTTTTGACCCTCAGGGAATGTTCTTCGATCAGCGTCGATGTTTTTGATTGGTTTGACGGCTGAAGAAGCTAATTTCGAGACCACTGACCGAAACCCGTTACTGCTTTTCGGTCTTTGAACCTTTAAATGATTGAGTCGTGTTGTGATTAAACCGCTTTACTCATACGTAGCGATGATTACCATGGAGGTATCTACTGGTGCTATAATAGTCGTTATCCTTGCTCAAAGGCATATCTCGTGATTCGTTCGCCAGAGTAATCTTTCAATGGAATAAGGTAGCTTGGTCTATAACTGTAAGGATAAGGTTACTTTCACTGCTCGAAAGCACGCGACCATCGAATTGCGCTAAAAATTTTGAGCTGCACAATCCCTCCCACTTCTCCGGTACAGGCTCCTTTCCTTTTTTGCCAGTTTCTAGTTTAAAAAACCCGTCTACACGATGACATGGAACACTAAGAATGACGTAAAGACGATTTATGATGAAAAGCAACTCATTCCATATTAAGTTAGGGATGGTGAGTGGTACCGGAAAGAAGGAAAAACCATGAGAAACGATCCAGAACCCAAGTAATGGGACCCCTTTCTTTCCCCATGAACTCGGCATTGATATGACTGCCATCGTTGTGCCCTCTTCAATATAACGCTCTCTCTGCTATCTGATCACTCGCTGTGTATGGATCTGCGGCGAGTAATTAGATAGTCGGTAGGCGTGGACCGCCGAGTGCGCCAAGAGTGAGCCATGCTAAAGCGCCGAGGCCAAATCTCCCGCTGCCGATTGTGTGTCTTTCTGCATCCTCAAGAGGTCCGCCGGTCTCCACACTAGGCAATTTCTCCCTTCTTCGCACTTCGTTCTTTCCGTGGAGTCAGGCGCGAGCCAACAAGAAATGCAAGCTCGTTCATACAACTCGTTCAGTACCCCCGTCCCTTATTTCAAAGAGTTCCATGTTCAAGAGCGTTTTCTTTGTTCCTCTTGCCATTTGCAATCAACAAGGCATCCAAGTTTTATTACCGCTTCTACCCCACCAACTCAATCTGAGGGTGTTGCTTTAAGCTGTGCAATTTCGATAGGCTTGAAGATATCGTCAGACTCCTTTAACTCTCTGACCTGTTAAGATTTTTCCTACCTTTTCTGTCCTACTGTACTTTTAAGCTGACAACACTTTCCTGCATAGCAACATTGTGAAGCTTTTGGTGTCGGCTGCTAAGAAACGTCTACTTTTCCATTCATTCCAGAGCAGAAAAACTCTTTCTGAGCTCACTGGCTTCTAACGAATTCATAACGAAGCCACTTCTCACCATACTGCATATCTCGCCTTCCACACTGCGCTTGCTCGGAGCGACTACTACGACATTTCTGCCAACTGCGTTCTCCGGCCTTCGAACTTATAAAGTCCATCTGTTGGCGCTGTTTGTATTTCCATATCGTATCCTGTTTCAGATTTCCCTTTGAACTGTGCCCAAAGATGCACATGGAAGATGAAATAACATCTTTCCTCAAGTACCTACAAACAATATGTAGCTATCCACCAACTTCCTGGAGTTAGTGCTTTGCCGTTGGGCGGGCTTTGAATAAGGCTGAGTTGCGTTTACTCAGAACTTGGGGCATGGTTTCGAGGTTGGAGTAACCGAAGCGGCGCGCCCTTTAAAGGGCCATTTTTTGCTGAATCGCAGAGTCCGCGAGGCAACTTTTCCTCTCAACGATTACCAGGCGTAAGGTCTCCCTGGTAGCGGATATGCCTTTGCAAACTCCCGTACACATCCATCACAAGAAGGACCAAAAAAGTGTCACTTTCATTTGACTCTATGAGTGGAGCGATGAAGTGGTGTTATCCTAGCAACGGCAGAATAATCGCCGACTGGGCGCCGTGTCAAGTCGGATGAAGAGTTGAAATTTCAAAGTGATTTGTTAGCGTCGTTGAACTGCTCGAGACGAATCAAGTGGGTTATGCCACCACTTCCGACCATTTTTTAGTTTTCCTTACCGATAGCGGGCCCATGTCCCCAAGTGGCTCTGCAACACGTCTCCCGCAATAACTGCTATAAGAAAAAGGTTAAAGGCAGAATTTACGACAAAAGCAACCCATTCAAACTCAAGTTAGGAATGGTGAATGGCACCAGAAAGAAGGAAAAACCATGAGAAACGGCCCGGAACCCAAGAAAATGAACCCTTTCCTTTCCCCTTGATCTCGGCATTGATGCGAGTCCCATCGCTGTGCCCTCTTCAATATTACCTCTCTCTGCTATCTAATCACTCGCCGCGTAGACCTGTGGCGGGTGACTAGATAGACGGTGGGCGGAGACAGTCGGACCCGCCAAGATTGCGCCATGCTAGCTTTCCGAGGTCAAATCTTCCGCTACCGATTGCGTGTCTGCTCTGACCCTCAAGTGGTCCGCCGGTCTCCCCACTAGGCAATTTCTCCCTTCTTCGACCTTCATTCTTTTCGTGGAGTCCTCCTTCGAAGAATTCGCCGTTGACCAATCATTTTTGGGATGCGGCGCGCTTTCTATTTCCATTTGTAAATTCGCAGCGGCGATTTGATTGCGTGTGGTCTATCAATTACTTGTGGGGGCCAGCCGATGTACAATTCGGTGTTTTTATCCTCCGAGACAAGTCTGGTGCCAGTTATCGACCCGGAGGGATTGGTAGCTTGGTTTTCCCGGACGACGCACAGTCCAGAATTGATCCCCGGGCCGCGCGTGTGGTAAGTAGCGTCTTGCCACTACACCTCTTCCGCCCTAGTAATTGGTGTAAGGTCTAAATAATGTGTTCCTTCTCTTTACAGCGATCGTGGAGGACTGGGACAACTCTGCGTTTCTTCCTGTACCATAAAGATGGTGCCAATGCGTCAGAGGTTTCAACGTCACTGAAAAGGGCACTTTTTTCTCGAGAAAAAATGCATCCATGAATAATTGAACAGTTCCCTCAAATGCCAGCGGCTGCATGGCGCTCCAATTCCCGGCACTTGTTTTCTTCTATGTGCACGCAGTTGGCTTTTGGTGAGATCTTTGGTCTTTGCCTGATAAGAAATCATAAAACTGCACCCAACTGACTTTCCTTAGGCGTAAGCACAGCAGCTCACAGATTCCGAGGACAACTGCTAACTGTGCTGATACCTCAACCAAAACAGTGCATTTTCTACCAAACAGAGCTGAAGCACCATTGACCACTCTCCACCCCACTCCACGCCCCCACCTGTTCCACCTTCATCTCCGAATGGGAAAAAGAAGCCTTTCGGGAATCTTGACCATTGAGCTCAGAGAACAATACGGTGCTGAGTTAGAGGCAAAAGTCAGGCTCGTGTTTGGGCATTATGGTGATTGAAACTGACTATAGGATGGGAAATGGAACGACAATGAAGAAAAAACGAAAATAAATCGTCGACAAGGCCGAAAACGAAAGCCTCGCTCCCCGGAAGTGAAGAAGGCCAGCTTGGGAGAGTAGCACGTTTAAACGAGTTTTCCAGATATGCCAACTATTCCTTCGGTTGATACGGCAATCATCTTAGCTGATTTCACTCGTTATGCCGGCCATGCAAACTCGCAAAGTGGGCGGAGGGAGCAGGAATAGGCGGCGGGAGCGGTAAATACATGCCTTGGGGCCTTATTACGGCTCCGTTCGCGATTCTGAGCATGGCAACGTCTTTGTCGGTGCGTAGCCATGCACAGAAACGACAAAAGGGCTTGGTTTGGTCCACTGAGCCTGACTTATGGCTTTAAGAGCAGAACATTTTGCCGTGGGCGAAAATCGAACTCGCACACTTCGGCTTCAGAAGTGAGATATTGTGACAAACCGGTGACGCGACTTCTGTCTTTCGGAAGGCAGAAGTGCAGTTTCAATGCCCATCTGGGACAAAGTAATTTCTGCAGGTGAAAATGGAATTGGAGGGGGCCATTCCATTCTGATTTGAGATCTAATGATATAGATCAAGATAACTTGAAGAATATCTCTAGCGATAAACATAGTAGCAATGAGAGCACGTTCATTCAAAGCGACATATTGATAAGAACCGGTTAAATGTCCTAAATTATCAGCATCCCATCGATTTTTTGCACATTTTTCGTGGTCCTGTATAGCCTTCCCCATCCTACCTTTCCCGCGTGGGGCTACGCATAATGTCCGTTTCTTGGCTCAGATCGATCCGCTACTCCATACCAGGCTGCTTCAGCCGGGGCTTATAAAAAAAAGTTCCCCGGAATGAAAGTGTTATCAACGCCCTTATCTGCATCCATAACATTGAAGCCGCATAGCAAAATGGAGTGGCCCCTCCAACTCCATTTTCACTTTTCTGCATACCTCGATATTGTTGAGGTAACTTTTGCACCGTGAACTGGGGCGAAAAACGGCAGCTGAAGGCTGGGTTTACGATGAAAAGAATGCCCACTAGAATTCAAGGTAGGGGGTTGGTTATACTGATGCATGAAGGAAAATTAAGAAGAGCAAACGAGAGAAATGGGACCCTTTTTTGCCTGTTAATTAGCACGTTAGGCATGTCTCATTTGTGCTGACCTCATCAACGCAAGCGCTCTCTCCGCTAGGCTGCTAGAGTCAAATGGCGATGGTTTGGGCGGGCAGCGGCGATATCGTCTCGAGCAAGACGGCCATGCTAGATCGTCGGGACACATCACTCACTGCGAACTGCGTGTCTGTCCGCTCCACATTTCTGCTAGGTAGGTTTTGCCTTCTTTGACCTCCCACCTTATCGCAGAATCCTCCCTCAATGGAATAAAACGATAGGAATGTTCTCTGCAGCAATGTGTACACGGATTGTGCTGGGAAAAGACGCGATTAAACCTTGATGACGCTTGAGTAACTCACTAGGCTAAATTAGTCCCTAATACCCTAAAGCTACTCCTAAAGCTACCATACTCCTAAAGCTCAGTCCGTCTCATCGGCTTTGCAGCAGCTCTTACGAATTGTTGTCTAGTTTCAGACCTCCATGTTTTATAAGATAAGCCCTCTGCAACGTCTCGATTATTCAGATAAAGATTAAGCTCATGACGAGCCCAATTTGGAACGCTGCAAGCGCCTGACTTCTAGACGATGTGATGTTTACGAATGTTTTGAATTCTTCGGTAAAAAATGGATGGCTCGAGAGGAGGCCGCGATGCAGAGGCGCAGAAGGGTCAGCAGACGCGTCGCAGCGCGTATTGTGCAATGTGGGACGTACTATAGTACATTTTATTTGAATTGATGTTAAATCGCTACAGTGCGCACTACGACTCGTCCACTTACTCTGCGTCTCTGCCTTCTCGCCGCGCGACGGGCTGCCTGAAATAGTTCTATTTCTACCGATCTCGAGAAAAAAGTCTTGGTTGGCCTGGTGTATACAACTACAGCTAATTCCCGGGATCTGAACTTCGCATGAATTATCACACCATTTACCCTCTGCTCCACGTGAGGACTAGAGCTACAATTTTGTTACAATTTATTACAGCTTCAATTTATACATTGGTAATAGTTCAACCTCGAGAATGAACTGGTATTTCTCTAACACATTGGGGGAACCCATGGGAGCCACCCGATTGTGTATCTCATGGAGTCAGCGCCCCAGCGGAATCCCGAGAAAGTCAGGAGGGAGTTGAAACGTGTGGGGGGGGGGGGGAGAAATAGTCCAGAAGCTCAGGGAATGACGAATAGGCGAGATAAATCACCAGAAAAATCTGGCTCCTATTTTTCAAGCTTTGGCTTATTCAGGTGAACCTGGAATAAAAATTCATAGCAGGCCCCGATTAGGGTTCTTTGGTCCAACTGCTCCCAGTCTCTTTTTGAACTCCCGTCGCTTCTGTTTTCCCACCAAGTAATCCCTATTAACCTACTTTGGTATTCGCGAGCGAAGGCCAAATTCCTCCCAAAGCTTCTTATTGACAGCCGGCGGCCACTTCATCACCTATCTGTCAGTTTTTTACTTCCGTGTGCAAAAAGTAGTGTCATGTCCGTGTCACGCACCTACGGTGGTTATTGCGTGGGGCAAAAGTCATGCACGCTAGGAATGCCTGGTGATTGCGTGAAATACGCGTTTTTGCACCCACATCAAGCTCCTGCGGGCAGCTTCTTGGTGGCTCAGCGTCACGTTGCCCGTTTTCGGTGACTCTTCGCATGGTCGAATTCCGCGAACCGCGGTGCCTTTTGTGGGCCGGTTTAGGTGTTTCGGATGAATGTTTTTTGTTCACGGACGCGACTCGGCTACAAGGTGGAAGTTTCGCGACCGGTTCTGTAGCCGATCACAAGCCGAGATATCCGACACTTGACCACAGATCTTCCGTTGCTCCTCATTGGACCTATATCCATTGGGCAAGCGTGCCATTTCGCTGACATATTAACTATTGCCCTGGGCAGCTTTTACTTAGCATCCCTGACAGTACCGTAGCCAACCCAGCCAAATAGAAGATCTTCAATGAAACTTGCCTTTATTTTTCTGTAATTTTCTTCTACAGATCCTATTTACGGTGCTTGTTTACTCTTGTTTACGTCTGTTTGAAGACTAACCTGTAACAGTTGCCTTAGCCTGAGCAACTGCAGGGAAAAGGTGACGCTCAATTTAAGGATAAACTCTGTCGATTGAGGTTGACTTCTCTGTTTTTTTACCCTTTCGACGTGCCATTCGCTGATTGACCGAGCCTTCCGTCCATCTGAGGCTAACCGATCTGAATCGCTTTTTTTCGAACACCTTACTATGACTGAAAATGACGATGCTTCGTTTGAGATAAAAGGGAAGCGGTCGAAGCAGTCGAAGCGGTTGCAAAGCCATAGCGCCTTTGCTGTGCACTCGGAGTTGGGAGGGGAGCAGAACAGCTGCCACTTTCGTATACTGCTCTATCCTACCCATAGTTTGTACCGTCAACTTATAGAATAGAAGCACCGACTTTCAGTAGGAATTATTACGTAGGCGCGTACGAGCATTTTGACGGTGTTGACGGACCTAATAAGTTTGTACCCGGAGGCGCCGAACATCACCGAGACCTGCTGCTCCTCACCACTACTGCTCCCACCCCTCCCTTTCGTACCCCTGTTAGTCTTGGTTGTCATTCCCTTTCTCTTTGCATTCCAGCTTCAGAATATGAGAGCGTAGTTGCTAAGCCTTCATCCAAGATTGATAGTAACTTTTATTAGGCCGACGTTTCGGTGTTTTCACCTTCTTCAGAGCCTGGAAAAGCCGGCCTAATAAAAATTACTATCAATCTTGGATGGGAGCTTAGCAACTACGCGCTCATATTCAAGATTCAAGATTCATTTCAAGAGTCAAGATTATACAAAGTCGAACTTGGACACCTTCCAGCTTCATCAGAATTAAGATATGATATGATTAAGATTAATTAAGATATGTAACTGTGAAGTTCATCGTTCAACATAAACACAGTAGCGAATGAAAGTCGAGTGTGTGGCGCATCCCTTCGGTATGAAATGCACTGACCTCTCCAT
>KZ352161.1:0-12421 GCA_002352805.1 Teladorsagia circumcincta | reverse complement strand
GAGTAGTGCCTAGAGTGAATGCACGCGCGGAGAGCGCAGACGGCTCGCGGGTGCGAGAGAGCGAGAATCCTCGACGCGCCGTTGCCATTCCTCGGTCGATTTTCACCCTGATATGGACTCCATAGAGTCCGATGCTGACTACTGTCTACTGAGACAGTGAAGTGAGGGTACAGTAAATGCTTTCACTTCATAACCCATTCGAATATTGGCCACAGCGCTGCCTCTTTATCATTTTCTTGCACCCGCTGTGACGTCATTAGCACGAGCCCATGTTCGCGGCGCCGGTGAACTTTTCTAGGCGATATTTCAAAATAATGTCATGCAAAGAGGACTACGGACAATTTAGAGAAGGTATCGCCTTCAAAAAAAAAGAGGAAAACTTTCGGTCCCTTCCGTAATTTCTTCGAGTTTGAACCTGAACCTAGTTACTTAGCCTTCCGTAGCTGTTGAGTAATTTTGGAAGCTTTTGAAATCATTCCTTTGACAAAAACGAGAGCTGCATCAAGAAGTGAAGAGAACAGCTTTTTACCTGATAATTCTGGAAACGCCTTTTTAGGTTGTTGGCGAATTTCTCGATATCTACAGGTGCTCCGGGTACGCTGCCGATTTTGTCCATAACCACTAAGAAGATCTGAAAAAGTTGGTGGTATTCGACGTGTAAAAATCGATCAGTTATACGCCTTTTCCCTTTATCACGGATTGCAATTCACTGTAGATTTATTTATAGAGTCACGCAATACCGTAACGATTTGAATGGAAGTATAAAGCACAGCGCATCCCAATAGAGATTTATCGATGCTTCATCCTTTTTGTCGTTTGAGTACGAAAATCAAGCTTACGTCGAGGTTTCGCTCCGGTTGAAACGCACATGCTGGCGATGTGTTGCGAATACCAGAAGTAATTGGTCGGAACTGCAAACAATTCCATTTTTCTAAACATTTCCTGTATCTTTTTTCCTCTTCTTCACTAATTTTCTCACGCTTTTCACGGTCACCAAATCGGCAGCAAAACTGGTTGCTTTTTCTCTACCGAGCTTTACTTTCTATCTGCAAAATGGTGGAACCTACCTGGTTGATCTTTTGCATAAGGCGTACACGATCGTCATCTGCGAGCACGGCTGACGGGTCGCAGACGTGGCTGGCGAACGGTAACCGACATGTGAGCGGATCCAACCGTGGATCTGGATAGGTTTGCGAAGTGTACTGACCGGCCGTCACACCGAGGGTACAGAGCAGCGCAAAGAGTCGCATTGTCATGGAACAGCTTTATCCCTATAAAAATGATCCCGTAAAGGTTCATCAAATTCATACCTTCCGAGAACATGGAGCGGATGTAGTTCAGAAGTATGCTTCAATAGAGTGAAAAATCTGCGGACCGCAGAAGTTGCTTGATGAGATAGAGAATATTCAGATTAATGACTCTTCGTGGATGCCAAATGAATGACTTTTCTGGACAAATTTGATTTGCAAATGTTTGTGAAAGAGACTGTTGAATGATCCTTCGTGCACATCTCAGCTTCTAATGATTATTCAGATCCTAGAGGAGAATTTTCGAGAAACAACCGCTTTTAGGAAGGAGGAGGGTCTGAGCAATACAATAAAAGAAACACACTCAGAGCTTCCGTTTGTTTTCAGGAGTATTTCCAGTCAGTCGATTGTAGGCCATCATAGCGCGTATTAGCTCGGCTTATCGAAACATTAGTCTGGATTCTCTACTTCTCTCCCCCCCCCTTGCGCCCCCTCCTCCATATCAAAAAATAATGGTGTCGATTGCTGGACCGGTGTCTGTACAAATCCCTCCATTAGTTTCTCTCTTACCTTCTGCCTTTCCCCTGCCCCCTCTGTTCTCCTCTCTTCGGCATTTGACAACGTGACTCCGACTATTTGGAGAGTGCTCTTCCTATGAATTCTCTGAAGTTACAAGCGCAAAGAAAATCTGCAAGCCGGTAACAATAAAGAAGAAGTAGCTTCATACTAGGGAGTAAAAAGAGAAATGAAGCTGTCAAGTGCGTCGACGAAATCCTGACCAGCTTCTTCGTTTTGTTGCCAGAGCAAGTAACAGAGATATTACCGAGTCACGCTAGGAGACCCAAATGCTGAATTGCCGTCGAAATTTAAAGGAATGTTTTGGAATGCACGTAATCATAAAATGAGTACAAAGGAGGTTTATCCGTGCAAAACCTGGCTAGTGAAACGGAACGTGACCGTCGTAATCGGCCACCGCGATCCGGTCTGATTCGAAATGAGCGAAAGTGAAGAGTGAGGGGAGTAACCACGATCTCCGCTGCGTAATAACGCTCAACCAAGGAGCATCGCAAACATTTAAAGGCAAAATTGAATGGTGAAGGCTTTATCAAAAGAAAAAGTGTGGCAGTACACAACCATATGCCTTGAGCACGACCTGCTTTGGAATTCTCATTCAAATGGAACATCGTATGCCGTTTACCAGTTAGTTCCACTCTGTTGCACAGCCTACCCTTTCCACAAGTCCCTTCCCCTTTACAAGAGACCTCAAATGTTGCAACCGGGAAGGTCAGAAGTGGCAATGGATTGCTTCCCTGTCTTGATTTACGTTATTTGCATATCCCTCCATTATAAAGGGATAAAGCTTTTGCCGTCGGTTAATCCCTTTTTGTAAAGCGGCACGCATTCTACTTCCATTTACGTTCGTATCGCCGATTTGAATGCGGTGTGGTCTACAATGACCCACGGGGCCACCGAGTCAGTGTTTTTATCCTCCCAGACAAGTCTGATACCAATTAACCGACCCCGGAGAAATCAAAGGCTTGGTTGGCTTCGACAACGCACGACTCGCAGCAGTGTCGGTAGCATATGCTGATGACACTGCTGCGGTCCGTGACTCGGTGGTTTCTGCTGCAAGTCTACCTGAGAAGTTAGAATATACCATTCTTTACGTCCTATCAGTTCTGTGACTCGTCTAATAACCCTGAATTCTTGCCGCACGGCGGTCCTCTTAGGTTCCCATGGACCGCTTGGTGGCTCACGCCAATGCTACTACAGCAACGTCGAAATCATAAAGAAGCGATAGATGATTGTTTGTCTAGAGTACGCAAGAAATTTGTGATCATACTGGTTGGCTGATGTGCACCAAAAAAAGGTTGTTTGATTGCTACGGCGCAGCGCCAAGCACAGCGCGGTTTCTGCGCGTAGCAGTTGAGTCGGATGAGATCATGCTTATCCTGCTGCCTCCTCGTAAACATCTGTGCTGTGGTGGTGCTTCGTCTTCCTCACTAAGTTGAACGTCTCGTACCAATTATCGCCCAAGTCCTCGTAGCGGGACGCGCGACAGTTACACTCGTCTGCGCCCTGACCTAACGACTCACATGCGGAAATATAGGCTGTGACAACTTGATAAATAGGTGTCAATGTTTTCAGAATGACATGCTCTAGAACGAGATCAGAACTCAAGGAAATTTCGCTTGCACGACCTAATACCGACTTGCTTGCAAGATGGTGTTCCAGAGCGATTAGTCGGTAATTGCAGCTAGCCGAAAGCACATCAGTTAGCCTATCTCTAACACAGTTTAAACATCGTATCGCCAATATCCTTCTGAAGGCAGGAGTCAGGAGCGAGTTATGGGCTATTTTGTTTGAAGAAGACAAGAAGCGCAATGAGGAACATTAGTGGAAGAGAAAAGCAAAATGCACCACAGAGAACACTGAACATCATTTGTGAGGCCGGCTATGATATAACGGAGAGACACTGTGCTGCGAGGAGAGGGAAAAGGCGAGACAGTACGCTGTACGCGAGAGGGCGCAAACGCCACGTATGCTGCGATTGACTGAATGGCAGCGCCGGCAGAACACAAGGCAAGGCCTATTGGCGTTGAATAGCACTTTTGAGTCGCAACAGTGTCACGCTTCCCGCGCTTTGGGACCCCTCTGTTTCACTCTAAAGGGGACCGGCTCTTGAGCCTAGTCCTGAATCGTGGCTTTAAGCTATGAAGTAATTTAGCGCTGCATGAGACATTATCAAATGTGAAAATTGGTGATTGAAATTCCGGTATTCCGGTATACATTCGTTGTACGTTTTATGATCATTTTAGTTTATTTCTGGTTAGGATTGTTTTTGAAGTGTGCCTTTCACAGATGTAATGAATTTGAAACTAAAAGGCAGAATTTACGATGAAAAAGCAACCCATTCCAAATTAAGTTAGGGATGGTGAGTGGTACCACAAAGCAGGAAAAACCATGAGAAACGGCCCCGAACCAGAGAAATGGGACCCCTTTCTTTGCCTTGATCTCACCATTGATGTGACTCCAATGATTGTGCCCTCTTCAATATAACACCCTCTCTGCTATCTAATCACTTGCTGCGTACAGATCTGCGGCGAGTGATTAGATCAGCAATGGGTGTGGTTCGCCTGGTGCGCCAGGAGTGAGCCATGCTAGATCGCTGCGGTCAAATCCTTCGCTGCTGATTGCGTGTCAGTCCGCACTCTCAGGAGGTCCGCCTGTCTCCTTACTAGGCAATTTCCCCCTTCTTCGACTTACGTTATTATCGTGGAGTCCTCCTTTAAAGTAGGTCAGCTCTCTAAATGAACTTCGTTGTACCAGGCAAAAACTTGAAGGTTAAACGTGAACGACTTGCAGATCAAGGAAGCTCAACAATTTGACGATTCCGCTCCGTTTGCAACTGGATTGGGACCTCGAAAAACTCGACTTTGTCACCGGTTTTCACTGCTCACTGTTCTGAGCTGATCGAGTGAACATCACGGTCGTCTTAGCTTACATTGACTCGCCAATAACCACTTCCCAGCGCACGTCCGTCTTATCGCAAGTGCACGAGGTTGAATCAGAGATAGGTTCTCTTTTGTTATTGTCGAAACTTCGTTTGCTCGAAGCTTCGATGAGCAACCGTTTAGAAGTATGCAGTCCTTCACTCAGGAAAACGAATCGAAATCCCCTTTGATACTTGCTAATGCGAATTGCATAACTTCCCTTGCCTTCAGCACATTTAGCTTCCACATACATAAAAGTCATACTCTATTACTACTTTACTTGTTTTAGGACGATTTCTCGATGAGAATAAGAAGGAATTTGAAGGAAATCTCGACCTTCTCTGGCAAGGATAGAATAGCATATGACCCCTTCCTGAACACCAAAAAAGACTTGTAATGCCACTCAGATAGCTCTTCACTGATCAACAGAAATGACATGTGATCCTGAAAGCTATCAAGAACGGATCGCTTTAGCACTTTTACAGTTATTCCCACTTTAGTACGCCGTCAGGAATCTGATCAGATGGGATAAGGCATAAACGAAATTGAAAGGAAGCACTCGGCGGACACGCATCCCTTATGGTTACACGAAACAAGACCTTTTTTTAAATTCTCTACAGAGAAATGACGATCTAGCCAATCATTTTTGTGCAAATAAGTACAACCTCGAGTCAGAAATTTTGGGAAAGGTTGTTCTTATACACCATTTTCACCAGAATATATCCTGTTTTCAAAAAGCTACCGTATCAACGTACAAAATGTCATAGTTATCGAAGGAGCCTGGAGAGAATCTCAAGAAAGATTAGCATCATTTTGCAGATTTTGAATGTGAATGGCGCGTCCTAATGTAAGGATTATCATCGCTAAACACTCGATCCTCTAGATAAAAGGTGAAAGATATGCATCCAGAAATGCAAAGATGTATGATGAGACATGTCGCCGACGCCGAGATCGTAGAAACGAGAAAACCGCAAGCCCAACCGAGCGCGCACTGTCACCCGATCCCTTTGGCTAGCACTGATCTTGAAAAAGCTCGAAGCGCATTTAAACTCCTAATTAGACTTGCTCTTAGGCAGCAGTATCTCGCCCGATTAGTAAATTCGTTATCAATGCAGTGTGAAGGGGCTCTTACAGAGTGAATGCGCAATGCTCATTAAATCAACGGAAAATGTGAAGCGCAGAAAAGCTCGCTTCAGTTCTGCCGTTGCTGTTACTTCAACAGCCTCCAGACCGGTTCACAGCAGGAAGTTGCCGGTTCAAACTCGGTGGTCTCATGACGAAATGCTGGAACTGAGCTTTTCCTACACTGTAACTTTCATAGCAGATGCATATCACCAGTTTTCCAGCCAGAGCTGTGATCGAATCGCCGTCATTATAAGGAGCTGTTGATGCATAATACATATAGGATGACCGATTAGCTGTACATACGACATTCACGTTTGTGACGCAGAGGTCTCAGAAGCATTAATAAGAGCAACCCTGGCAGTTTTTGAAATTTTGTAGAAGCTTCCAATCTCGAGGTGAAATCTAGCTTGGAAACAAATAGTTTAGCTCCAGCGGCCATGAATTACGCTGCGGAGATTCGGCGCTCATAACGGATGGAGCGTGTTAAGAGGTCGTTGTCAAAGAAAAAAGAGTGGATCAACTGAAAATTTTAGGCAGAGGAGATCACATACGAATTGGGTAGATTAAATAAATGGGAAATGAAATGGTGGTTGATTAAAATGTAAACAAAAACAAGCTGTAAATGTAAATAAAGAAGTGGTGAATGGACCTAATAAAAAAGGCTCCAGAACGGTTGATACTTGAGGAGAGTGGGTAGTGAGTATTAGACCAAGATTAGACTTAGAACGACGCTACGAGGCAAAAAAAGAACAAGGTGTTTGGATTATGCTCTGCCCACAAAGTGCTCTCAACTCACTCACACTGTCCAGAAGTTTCATTAGCTACCCGTGCAATGTCACAAGAAGTAACAACCTACAGAATGGGCAAAATTACTGGTGTACCAACATTTCGTTCGCATTTCGGCTCGATTTTTCGATAATCAAATCTAAAAATATTATTTGCATGAAGGTTGGCAATTCAGATCATATCAATGGTTTTCAAAATAATCTTCTGTGGCCTTCACACAGTTCCCCACTCGCTTGGCAAGCTCATCGCATGCGGCACGCAGGTATTTTCCATCAATTCCGTGCCAGGATTACAGAAGCGCCGATATGAGAGGGTTCAAATTTGAGCATAAGATAGAGCAAACTTTTCTCCGAATGAGCCCATACCTCAAAATAATGAAGGCCTAATCGGGGGATTGATGAGCCAGCCAGCCAGATGAGGATTCGTCGAAAATGATGAAGTCAGGGATCTGCTTGGCGCGCTGTTCCTGAACCACTCGCGGTCAGCGTCCTGACGCAAAGCCTGTGCTGCATTCATTCGCGATCCCCACAAAGTGCAGACACGTCTGAGTTCTGAGCAAATACTAAGTTTAAACGCTATTTGAAAAATGTTTGAAATTTTGAAAAATCTACAGACACGCGTTTGCATAGGGCTCTCTCGGAGTGATGGCTGCTACTAGCAAGGCGAGTACTCAAACTACTTCGTAATCAGTGTATTCTGGTAGCGGTACGTTCAGGCAATATTTCGTGAAAAATGGAACGGAAATGTCCACCACAAGAATATTAGAAAGTCCAAAACCTAAGGTGCACCAGTAATTTTGACCCACCCTGTAGATGCCTTGCAATTCTTTTGGCCAACCGCTACTGCAGTGCTATGTAAAATGGGCGAGATTTTGCCAGGTGTGTGGGTGTTCGTGTAGCCTTTGATGATGCTATCACAATCATGCCATTACAAAGCATTATCTTCGCAAAACTTGCGAACTCCAATTAAGTCAGCGATTTGTTCACCATAAGGTTCCATTCCACTTCGCTTTGCAGTTGGCTGTCCAGAGAAGGACACTGACATACATACAAACGGACACAAAGCGATTTACAATAGAAGGCATTCTAATTGAATATCGCTACTCAACTATCGATGTTCTCAGATCATTCCTCGCCTCAATATCCGACAGCAGCTTCTGAAGTTTGAACTCTCTGCTTTGTTGCCTGTCCTTTCCCCTCGGACGATAATCAAGTAAATTGTAACGATATCTTCACCGGCATTCGATCACATGTGAGCATTCCTCATGTAGTTGTTTGTTATGCAGCCTTAACCCCACTCGTCTTGCTGGGTAGCGATATTCAACATAATAATGTAATCAACAGTTGTCAGCAGTGAATACTTAGTCGCAAAAATTTGGCAGATATTACATTTCCTAATTCTTTGCTGCTTTAATGACTGCTGCTTTTCATCAGATTTCAGAAGATCTGAGATCATGTTGGAACCAATTTGAAGTATGTACACATGTCGCGCCCATTCACTAAAGCTGGCGCTTCATCCTGTTACCGCCGATACAAGAAAGCTGACCCATCACATTTATAAGTAATGGCACGCTGCGCTTGCTAGTTGTATCATTAGAGCTGAGGATAAATAGCTTTCTCAGTAGCGCAATGGATCGACGCGATAACTGAGCTGGAAAGCGTAGGAGCAAGAACGACCTCCGTGGAAGCCAGAGGTTTTTGTATATAACTGAGCATACATACAGATTGTGAGTGATGTGGCTTCAGCGAAGAGAGCAACTGGTGGTGGAATGACTGTTAAGAAGGTGCAGCCAGTTTTAGGAAACACTTGAAGATAAAATTACGGCCGGCAAAGTCGTGAAGTGAGATGAGGGGCGGATAGATAATCACCACAAACCGGTGCAGTTCTTGGACGTACTTTGTATGTATGACTACGATGGTCTCAACGTAGACTCGTTCTCTCAAAGCTCTCTTGTGCTTCCTTAGTATATGATCCGGCAAAAAATCGAGCTGCAAAAGTGCGGTGTACGGGTAACGAAAGCAAAAAAATGACAGACAATCTCGATCATATGTACATCGCAAGCAAAACACGTAAGAAAGTAATAGAATCACGAATGCGCACGATTCGGAAAAAAAGGTTGGATGAAAAAGGCAACCATGATGGGAACTGGATCCGCGGTGACTGCTTGCAGCCGACGACAACCCGTTTCAGTTATCCCCGGCTGAGAAGAGCGTCGCTGTAGCAGCGTAAATATAACACTTGACATGCCATGATCAAGACGGATATGATAATCCCAACATGGAAAAATGAGTTGAAGAACCAGGGTCACTTAGAATGTAGAGACCGTGACAGGGAGACGGATTACTTGTTTCAGAGATAGCAGTGGGATTAAGTATTTTTGGTAAAGATATTTGCTAGAGATCCAATCATAAAATTACGATTCATTTCTAAAAGTGCTAAGGATTCGGGAAAGTTTCGGTCATATTCTTGTTGAAACAGTTCGTCATCAACGGTCGCGTAAACTACCCCGGACTTTCTTACT
Organism: Teladorsagia circumcincta; assembly: GCA_002352805.1. Lineage (NCBI taxonomy): Eukaryota > Metazoa > Nematoda > Chromadorea > Rhabditida > Trichostrongylidae > Teladorsagia > Teladorsagia circumcincta. Next base: position 3,248 of record KZ352161.1, on the reverse strand, counting down.
TGTAATGGTCACAACAAATGTAAGCTTACCATACAAGAGAAAGTGTTCCTCACATGCGGAGTCTGAAATAGGTGAGTGATGAAATCCTCCTCTGCCGGTGCAGTATTGAAGGATGAGAATGAAGTATTGACATTCATCGATCCCTTCACAGGCATGCGCACCCATTCTACTTGCATTCAGATCCGTAGTGGAACTGTGAATGCGGTTTGGTTCATGCAATAACTGCGAAATTTACTCGATGTACGAGTCAGTGTTTCCATCCTTCTGGATAAGCCTGGTTCTGAGTGAATGCGGTGTTAAATGGAGCACCATTTTACGTGCATTGTTGGAAGCGAATCATGAACCGAATATAATCGGGCTAGCCGAGCAGGGGTCAACCCGTTGCGCAAAGATCAACGTGGAGATAGTATTTGGCCAAGGCAAGGCGAGGGAATCTTGAGCTCAAGCATCAGTTATAAAATTTAAAGGTATCGAGGCACGGTGGCAAATAAGGCCAGATTTTCAACTACCACTGCGTCTGCTCGCCACCGAAGGCTGAATGGCTCATCTCAGAGCAGGAATTCTTACTAAATTACCTCATATTCAGCGAGCACGAGCAATCAGTTTCTTTCAGGGCTTTCAGACCGAGCCACAGCGGAAGAAAATGCAACGAATTCGGCGGATCGATTTCTTGAGTCCTGAAAATTCTGACAGAAGAAAGGCTTCCAGTTCACAGCTTTCTGGGAGAATATAGCATGCAATATAAAATGCTGATCTTGTACATTTCAGTGGTCTTTACCGCTTTTCATTATTCCAATTCTGAGGAAAGGCTCCTGAAGGTTGAAAACTCTCGTTTCAGGAGAATTCCCTAGAAATGCCCTAGAGGGAAGAAAACCTCACAACGGGACCGTTTCTTCAATGAGTGATCTTTTGGAAAAGTTTCAATATTCGTTGGAGCTCGTTTAAAAGCAAAAAAAAGTGAACACTTAGTCAGACTGACTGCTAAAAGCTAACAAGAAAAGTTTAGGAAAAGAATGCATGCCTGTAGGCGATTTCTTGAAAAGCGATCTTCCTGCATGAAGCACGAAGCTCGTACTTTGTGAAGGTGATCACTGCTTCGCATAAAATTGAGATTGAAGATAGCTGTGAGTGTTCGAGTGTTGAAAACTCGTGTTTTCAGGAGAGCAGCTCCGAAAATGCATGAAAAAAAAGGTCCAAGGGGACGATTTTATGACGAGGTAATTTCGGAAACGAGATCATGTATTCATCATAAAGCCTTTACCTTGTAGTTTCTCACAGGAAAACAAGAATTGGAAAAAAGTTGAACCTGAAGAAAGTTGTAACTGTTCAAAGCAAAAACCAACGCTCTGCCGGAAATCGGTCCGCGATTTTCCCAAAACGGTCCAACGGGGCGATTTTTTGACCCCATCAATTTCGAAAAGAGTTCAAGAATTTGCTAGAAGGCTCGAAACTTCTGATTTATCCCAGGCGGATTGGAATTGCGAAAGGTTCATTTTGAAAAAAAGATATAGTCATTGAAAGCAAAAAAAAACCGGTTGTGCACAAAGAACCGTCCAACGGGACAATTTTTTGACGCAATGAGACCTTACAAAAGTTTGAGTACTTTTCAAAAGAAAACAATCTAGAGTTTCAAGATTTTTTCACCACCTCTCACACTTCCTTATTTGAAGAAAATTACAACCTTTCAAATGAAGAAGTGCACATTTCCGTGGATTTTCAATCCTCTACCACATAACTGAAACAGTTTTGAAGATACTGCACAAACGTGGTAGTTTTATCGTAGATTACAAATCGACTCAGCGTTTTAAAATATTGACGTTGAGCAGAATCCTATCTGCGCTGGGCCGAGGAGAAGATTGTGCGCGCCAATGCAAACGCGACGCTACCGCGCTCAGTCTGGTGTAACGCTTGAAGTACAATACTAGTACGAAGTGGCACGCACACACACACAAATACCAATTGTACAGCACATAATAAGTGTTTGGGGAGGGGGACGTAAAATTTTCGAAACTTGTCCAACGTGACGATTGACCTTGGGTCACACTTGGTGACACACTCAACTCCCCCTACTTTGTGCCTTTGAAAAGCCGTCGAGTGGGGGCGGGGGGGGGGGGATATTGCATATTGTTCACTTCGTGTTTTCTATGGAGCTTTTATTTATAAAGATTTGAAATATCAAAAGGAAACCTGTCGAAAACCTCTCCTAACACCACGACTTTTTAACTTTGGGAAACACAACTCCTTCCAACCATTCAACTCCTTCCAACCATTTCACGTTCGTCAACCCCAATTACGACTCCCTCCCCGAAAATTGTAAGTACGCTTCGCTTTCCCATCAGGGTCTGCTGGGAGAGGAGAGGGTGGCGGTTGACCCTTAGCCGAGACTTTACTCCCTTTGGAATCGTAAACTTGGTGTCGAGCTCGTCGGGTTCGAAGATAAAGTCATTGCCATGCACATCGACTAGCTGACTAGCTATGTAAGTCATTGTGTGACAGTGCCGCATTCGGATACAATACGATTTTAAATGGAATTAGAATGAGCGAAAGAGAATTATAATTAGGGATTTATCAACCATCGAAAATTTTATCTTGACAACTTCAAAATCATTGTAATTTTATCATTTCCAAAATAAATGAGAAGAAGAACTTATGCAATGAAGATTGAAATGAAGATTGTCTAAGTATCAGCTTTTCTCACAGGAAAGGATCCCAGGTCACCATGGCCATTCAAAAAGAGATGTATTCCACTAGATGCGCCTTTGAACGCTGTTTTCAAATCTGCCCTCCAAATCTGCTAAACGATTCTCTGAACAGAGTTATGAAGCAGAATAGCACAGCTGCAGTGGTCGCGGCTTACAGAAGAGTCGTCGCGGGATCGATCCCCTGTGGTGTTTGTCTTTCATTTTTATCGGCAATATAGCCAGTGAGAGTTGAAACAGTGGTTTCTCATCAGCGCTTGCTTGAAATTACCTGCACGACCAATGCGCGAGCATTTACTGACAATTTCAGTGACTACTGCCGCGTGGCAGCTCATGGCACCCTTATCACAAGTACCAGATGATTTCGAACAAAACGAGTTTGGTATTCGTGATTAGGGAGTAAAATTACCCCTAGAAACAAATTTTTAGCCAAATCTGGAATTTTGACCTAACTTCAAAAAGTTGGGCAGTCATCCATCATAATGTATGTGTCAATGAACTCTTGTCTTGGGAGGGTATCATTTTAGGAATTTTTCACCTTGCGTTTTG
>KZ352156.1:0-10099 GCA_002352805.1 Teladorsagia circumcincta | reverse complement strand
AAGGGTCCGAAGACATGGTAGTGATGGATATTCACTTCTGCAGACATCTTCAATTAGTCGTCATGAGAAAATATTCATTTTATCAGGGTGAGCTTATAATTATGAGACGGTGCAAAGCAAAAAAGCATTATAAAAAAGTTCGAAAATTTGATGCTGCTGCTAGAACTTGGAAACGGGGTTATTCTTGTTGGGGAATACGTTGATAATGCTAGAAAAATTCCCTAATGGCTGCTTCTCCTGGGAATGCAAAACTTGAGCGTGAGCTTATAATCATGGATCTCACTGTATGTCATTCAATTTTGACATTTAGCGCAGTTTGGCACCAACCCAGAGGCGCCAAACAAATGCAAAATTCAGTCGTCCCAGAGATCAAACCATTAACAGTACCTTGTGCTTCTTTTCTGGTACTTCTAAAACCGTTCAGCGAAAATGAAACATGGTTATGTTCCCTACATGCGTCTCTACAATAGCAAACCGTTTCGGAAAAGCGCGGCCTACCCTGAAACCCCCCCCCACTGTCAGTGCTTGCTCTTGCCAAATATTTTCCTTTTCGCTAAGACAACAAGGAGCTTGAACCTAAATCGTCCATCATCACTCATTAGCTCATCCTTGAGTACTGGATCTATAATGCTCACTTTACGGAGGTTAGGCCAAGATAGCATTTTTTTCCTAAAATTGGCCTACCAGGATAAGTCGCTGGATACTTCATCCATTTTCGTGCAGATAAATGGAGCGCCATTTTGATAAAAAAAATTCTCATAAAATTCGTAGATTCGTCCTGTAACGGGGACTGTCGATGTTTCAGATCTCGATAATTATATTAATGATTATATTTTTATATTTTGTTACACTGCTTTTATGGTCGTTCGTTTTCGTTCCTCTAAAACTCTCTAATAATAATATAAAGCACAACGTGCAAAGTTTTCGAAGTCACACGGCGAGCCTCAACCTGGTAGGACCGTAAGCCACTGTGGGAGTGCCTTGAATAATAATTTTGAAAAAAAGCCCACAAATTAGGTTTAGTAGAGCGGAAAAGGCACTTTCGAATGGTATACGCAATTACTCGGGTTTTCCTTGTGCTGATCAGATCTATACGTTCGAAAAAAAAAACGCTGCGATGTTATGTTCAACCCAACACATCATATTAGCACCCCCTCACCCCACATGCGCTATCGTGGAATACAACTTTGAGCAAACATGATTTTGTTATACTTGCTATCGTTTTCCTTCGAATTGCGGAAAAAGAACTGCTTGCCAAAAATAATTGTACAGTATGTTTCGAGCTAAATCTATGAGCACACTGCTCGCCATCGGTAAATCCAATTGAATCAGCTTCAGGAATCACCGTAAGTCAGACCTCACAAGGAACTATAAATTAGACGCCAAGCCTTGTAGATGTTCCAAAGGCGCTAACGAGACTCTTGAAGGTTTTTATCGCTACTAAATTTTAACATCAACCTCATATGCGCGACGCGTGAACCAGTACCAGCTAAGGAGTTGAGCCGGATTCGGGGAGTTTGGTCATCTCTAGGTCAAGCGCGACTGTTGGACGAAGGCCAGAGATAACATAGCATAACCAGTCGTCTGTGAAAGTGGAATGATATCATTTCACAGTCCCTCGATCGTTTTCGCTTTCTCGCGCCATAGCGACCGCCTTCTTCTGGTACATTTCGTTTCGCGTACAAAGTGATAAAACATTTTGCACCCATCGCTATCCATCGTGGTGAAAAACGTGTTCCTCCATGGGGGCTACATATAGTTAAGCCGACGATCAGATCCATAGCTGTTCCTGCGATAGATGAAGCTCCAACTACTCGTCTTGCTAGGACTCCTAGCCTTCGCAGGAGCAACCATTCGCTTCAAGAGACATTCTCCTTCAGCAAGCCTTCAGCATTATTTCCGGGATAAAGCTGCAACTCAACAACATCCACGTTGGGGTCGACAAGCGTATTATACGCAACCACAGCAGTACTACGGCTCGCAGTATCACTATATCCAGCCCTACAACATGCCTGTATTACCAACAACCGCCTAATTATTATCCCTTGTAACCAGCCTGCGCTAGCCACAACCTGATTATCGCAGTTTTCTACAGTACCAACGGTGGACCTGTTATCAGTACAATCAACGCTCAACTATGACGGTTAGTCTCAATATCCAAGCACTTACTCTGGTTGTTTCAGCCATCAAGGTAGGTTAACCGTGGTGCATAGGTTATCGCTTTCCCTTTTCGATCCTCATATCGTTCAAATGAATTGTAACAAGTAGATAGTGTAATTATTATTTACTTTTTATTCGTTATCATTATCGTATATCTCGGCTTCTAATACTGCTTCATATCTCCTAAAGCGACGGTCACGCTGAAGGCCGTGTCTGCCTTCCGCTGGCCATTTCTCAACGATGATCGGGTGGAGGTGGAGAAAGGGGAGGAGGAGAAAGAGGGAGGAATGGTGTCGCATTAGTCATTTCTTAAAATGGAAAACGTGCTGAAGCACCCGAAAAGAGGAACATGTGGGAACTAGGAGGTTTTTGCAAAATTATAGAAAATAGCTTATTTTCATTATTTCTACTGCTATAGATACTGCCTGCGTGGGCAAATTGATCGGTTTGACGTATGACCCTATGAGTGTGGGACTAGCGTCACTGAGGAAGCAACTGGATGGTGGTCTGGATGGAAACCTTCTGTGGAAACAGGAGGATGGGGTGGGCCTTGCTTATTGCTGACACTGGTTGGAGGTGCGGGTTGAGCAGTGATTCTAGGATTATCTTAGGCAACGAGGCGCTAAGGGCATGCTGCTGGCAGCTAGTTTTTGAAGCCCAAATTTCACTCGCAAAATTTTAATTGCCTGTTCCTCCGTTCAAGCTCACGAAAATGTTCTGAAGAATATTAGAAGAAACGAACATTCGATGAGCTGTGGGGAATATCAAGCGGCGGAAGTGGTATAGGGATTCACCTGAAGAGTTGGAGTGTGAGTTGACATGCTTGCCTTCCCTCCCCCACCTCTAGGTCTCATAGTGTCACACTTCTTCCCATTTCTGATAGAATGGTTTTCTGACTCTTCTTATCTGTACATAGCAGTGACCTGTGTAGATATCTAATAAATGCATAATTGAATGTGAATATTTCGTCCTACATCTTACTACTTCCTTTATTACTGTTGTTCATATTTTGGTCATCTACATGCCCATGCTTTTCCCTGTAGCTTGAGATCGTTGAACAATATCGCAACAACATGTATAATCGTTGAACAGTATTGTATAACATAAGCTGTATTGTATGTAATAAAAGATTTCTGCAGAACTCTTTACCGTATACAAGAAAGGCATGCGCTTGGCTTATCAGAGCTGTCATGCTCACGATTTAGTTATTCATTTATTTTATACGAGCTTTCCCTAGACAAGGTCGGAACATACGTGCGGAATCCGGAACTGAATTTTCGGATGTTACGTATTCCCTACAACACGTTGCAACCGCGCTCTATCTGGTGTAGCGCTCGATGTAGTACATAGTACGAGGCGGTACGCAAACATACACAAATACCAAGTGTACAGTACATAATAAGTTTCAGGGGGAGGGATGGTTTCGAGACTCGCTGAAAGGAGGGGGTCGTGAATTTTTTTTTGAAATTGGTCTGACGTGCCGGTTGACCCTGCCCGGGGATCCAGTTGGTAACTGCTCCAGCTATTGGTCTACACTATATCTCATGACGTGTCCGACCAGCCGATCTTTGATAGCTTAGTTGATCAGACACTGATAATTTTCGGACTCCGGATTTCCTTCTGCACGTGCTTGAAAGGGGGTATTCTCAGGATCGCTCTCTCAGCGATGTTAATCACGTGCTCATTCTACGCGCGCATTGGTCAATAACCTCTTATTAGCTACAAGGGCAGCAATCATATCAGTAGGAATTGGAAATGTGAATAGAGGAAAATTTTTCTATTCTCCTATGGAAATCGCGAATCTCACCCTGGCCATCGAAGCCCCACCCCCTCGGGTAAGATACTAGGGTGTCCTAGAAATTTGAGAAATTCAGTCTGATGATTCAGTACAAAATTTCTACGACAGAAGCGTGAGATCAGTAATCTATATTGTGGGAAGAGCGTAACGCGATCGGTTTACCTTCTGCATACCTGACTCCTTGACGGTTGTTGAATTTTTTTTGAATTTGAACGTTGGGTAAGATCAGGTGAATGTGGAGGGTGGGGTAGCCACATAATGCCGAGTCTCTCCAACTCCGTCGTCGTCCTCGTGGGGTGTGGTTGAGCACTTCCCATCCAAATTAGAAATTTTTCTTGTAACTGGGTAAATTGGGGACTCGAGATACCATCTCACGCACTTGCTCGCAGAATTCTCCTGCGGTCTCAGAAGTACCATCGAGTATGATCTCACCCGATGGGGCACAAAAAATGTTGAGACCTTTTTTTGATGCGGTCGCATCGTTTCGCAATCGGTTGTGGCTTCACATTAACTGGAAGTCGTTGAAGGTTCCTGTGTAGATATTCATATCCACTTTTCATCCTGAACGGTAATGAGGTCCGTTCATGTCGTCGTTCCCTTGCGGTCGAGAAACTTCTTGCACACATTTACTAGCACATGACACTCGTGTTCAGCTGGGGACTGTGGGATAACTCCGAGGGGTGCTGCATGATCGCAACTTCTGCCTAGAATCCCTTGGATCGTCGATCGGGGAGTAGAAGCCGTGCTCTCAACTACCCACATTTTTCGAAAAGGATTGCTCCTAGCGGAGGCTAGAACATTGTCGATGTCGGGGGACGTAACTAATCTCTCCTCTGCGGAAGCGATCACCAATAGCTTGTCAATTTAGATATCGCACTGTTGTCTATCGACAAGCACAATTTGTTCCGGGCTTGAATGGGTGAGCGTCTAGAAAGGTAACAGTGAAGCAGAATTCGTCGATAGGCGTGTCGCTCGTTCACAGTTCAAACAAAGCTAAATTTCTGCCAATGACGAGGTGAGGTAGTCTGCAACTAGAGCTACGATCTCTCAAACCTGCTCTTCCTTATACCATTTGTTTTATAGATTTGCTTTGGCGCATTCGCGCGCAACACGCTTCGGAAATCGGGAGCCAAAATTTTCTTAAAACTTTTGGGACATCCTTAATAGTTGGTAACGCATTTGCGTGGAGGATGAAAACTGTGAATTATTGGCCGACCTGCAAGTCATTTACACGTTGACGACAGCCGTTGTGCGCTTACTGCTCCAACATTTTTCCGTATTCTTCATCGATAGGCAGTAACCTTCAGCGTTTTCATTATTAGTAATGAAAAATTGTTTTTGTTATCTAACAATGGCCATGGACCGTTGCAGACTGCCGAAAAATTACCGAATAAATTAAGGAAAACTATTTGCGTCTGGTACGACGTCATACCATACGGTCGACGACGTCTTAAAAATGTCGAACACAGTCAGTCACCACCAAAATTCCGTGGATACCAGCGTCTTCAGGTTTGCAATCGTGGATGCATCAAAGCCACTCACCCCCACCGTTGCGGTATCTGCAACGTGTACTGCTCGTCTCTCAAGCAATCTCGCCCCGGCGCCTTTGGTGCCCATCACCAGGTAAAAATTTGAAATGAAAATAATTTGGAATGAGGTTTCATAAGGGCATCCAGATATAGTGCGAGATGACTGACTAAAATATAGCAATTAAACTGCTTCAGAAGCATTCTAAACAAGTTGGGAGCGGTAAGGGTTGGCAGAGGACGGTCTTTGAGAGAGCCAACCTTTACGAGAAGAGCACCATTGACTATCGCTTTGCAGGCAGTGAAATAGTTTTTAATTCTCTGTTTATGCGCAAACTAATACATTTCTGCTTCACATCCAGCAAACGATTTCATGTCATAGTATGAAAGAAAAAGGTACCAAATGCTTCTGAAGCAGTTCCATCGCCTTTGATTGTAATACAAATCGTCTACAACACAGTATGTAAGGTTCTAATAAGTTTATCAGAGAAAAGCAATTTTGGAATCAAAATGGCATCATATTGCTTCTGCGCAAAAAATCAGTCTTGTATTCTAGGGCACCACGTGACCTCTACTGACAGAGTTTCAGCGAATACCGAGCTTTTGTCATGACTCTGAAAGTGAGCGGCCACGGGTAGGGGAGGAGTAGTTTAGTTGCTCGTTATGCACGCAGTCGTTGAATCTGAAGGCGAGCTTGGTACGTAAAACTGCGACGCGTTCTGATGGTGATTAGCGAGTGACTCACATCCTTTGTAGGGGAGGAGAGGGAGAAGTCTGTATTCCTTTCGAGGTTCTTGAATCCGTGATTGCCGGAAGGAGCCCTTGAAATTCCAATGATGGAGTGGTGAAACTTACCCGCACCTCTATGACCTGATATAACTTATATTATAGCAGATTGGTTCCCCAGCAACCACCGGCACCTTCCCTCCTTGCGTGAGCTTTACGCTTACCACTGCGCTCCCTTCCAATATCGAATGATAGTCAGCCGTGTACCCTTGTGAATACTACAAGATATTTGTCGTTGTCCTTCATTGGAGTATCTGCCTTGTGCATGCGAATAATCGCAGGTCGCAGTGAAAGACCTTCCGCCCTTCTGAAAATAGTAAGACTTTCGCCCCCTTTGATTGAACAGATTACAAGAAGACCTTCCTGCAGAAGTAACCATCAGCAAGTAAAGTGAGAATAAACGAGTACTTTTGCTGAATAAATATTTGAATTCTAGTGAACATTCTGTAAAACTCTGAAACACTCTGTACTTCCCTTCTTTCTCAATAAGCGAGTGGATTATCAAGTTCTGCTTCATTTCGAACTCCACTAACCCACTATCGTGATCTGGGAATGCATCTCCGAGAATTATGATTTGGGTTTTATGATATTGATTTGGTTCTGCGTTCTTGTGGCTCTTATTTGCCGTTGTTTTTCTTGGAATAGCGGAAAAATGAAGTTGCTGGCTAGTTGTTGTGTCTCAAACTGAAGCGATGAGCACAATGCTAGCCATGTCTAAGGTATTAGTATAAACGGGTAATCAACTCGAACCAACTGCAGGAACCACCGTGACTCAGACCTTACAAGGAGTTGTAAGTCAAACGCCGAAGTCTGTGGATGTACCCAAGGCGCGAACGAAGTTCTTGGAATTTTCTGATCGCTGCTAGAGCATAACATTTACCTCATTCGCACGACGCGTGAACCAGTACCAGCTATGGAGTTGAGCCGGATTTGGGAAGTTTGGTCAAGCCTTGGTCAGGCGCCATTGTTGGATGAAGGCCAGAGATAACATACGTAGCATAACCAGTTATATGTGGAAGTAGAATGATCTCATTCCACGGTCCCCTAATCGTTTTCGCTTTCTCTTGTCATGACGGCCGCCTTTTTCTGGTACATTTCGTTTCCCATACAAAGTGATAGAGCATTTTGCACCCATTGTGATTCTTCGCGGTCAAAAACGTGTTCCCTATGGGAACTACATATAGTTAAGCCGATGATCAGATCCATAGCTGTTCCTGAGATAAATGGCTATCCAACTACTCGTCTTTCTAGGACTCCTTGCCCTCGCGGAGGCCTCCTTTCGTTTCAAGAGACATTCTCCTTCAGAAAGCCTTCAGCATTATTTCCGGGATAAAGCTTCAAGTCAACAACATCCACGTTTGGGTCGACAAGCATATTACACGCAACCACAGCAGTACTACGGCTCGCAGTATCACTATAACCAGCCCTACAGCACCCCTGCGTACTACCAACGACAGCCTATTTATTATCCTGCGTATCCTCAAACTGATTACTACAGCCAGCACTACCAGTCACAACCTTATTACCGCAGCTCTCCGCAATACCAACAGTACCCGTACTACCAGTTCAATTAACGCTCAAGCTATAACGGCTACTCTCAATATCCAAGCAGTTACTCTGGTTATTCTCAGTCATCAAGCTAAAGGTAATTTAAGCGCGTTATTATTTGGTTATCGCTTTCCTTTCTTTTCTCTTTTCGTTCCAATGAAGTTATAAGGAGTAGATAGTGTAACTTCTTAAACTTTTTATTAGTGATTGTCGTATAGAGCAGAACCCGGCAAAACTCCTATCATTTCACCTCATAATACATTTTCAAGACGATGGCCACACTGGAGGCAGGGCCTATCACCTGTCCAACAACTCTTAACGAAGTAGGGGTGGATGGTGGGAGGGGGTTAAACGCATTGGTTGCTTTACAGCGAGGATCCTACATGAAATAAGTGGAATGGCAGTATTTTTGAAAACTCAGGAAGAGAAATTATTGGGGACAAGGAAATTCCTGACGAATTTTTCTATTTTTATTATTTCTACAGCTTTACATAATCTCGTTCCTTGTTTATGATGTACAGTAGTGGTCAGAAGTGTTTGCCGACTCGGTTCTACGTATATTTTTCAAAACTCCCCCCCCAAAAAAAAACAAAGTAAGTTGGGGTTTTTTCTCCTGAGTCTTGAATGCTAAGTACCCCAAGGACTCAAAAGCACCAAGGAACAACCTTATCAATCCTTGAAGGGTTCATGTGAAAGCAAACTTATGTACGAAGTACGGTTTCGGCGAACACTTTGACAGTTACTGTACGTATGATTTAAAGAAGGTTGGTCGTTCTGATGTATGACCCTAGAAATGTGGGACTACTTCAACGCACATAGGAAACAACTTACTTATGTGAATGGGAAGCTTCTCTAGAAGCAGCGAGAGGGCGTGGGCCGTGCTTGTTGTTTTCACTAGCTGGAGGTGCGGGTTTAGGACTGGTTCTTGTATTATCTTATTGTTAGAAAAGAAGGCACTACGAGCGTGGGCTGGCCCTGAGTCACCTTTTGAAAGCTTAACTTCTTTTTCCAGCTCTACATTTCACTTTTACGGATTCAAAGGTCATCGAAAACTGGAAGTCACTTAGTTCTCCGAGAAAAAACATCATTTCCCTCAGACTGGGTGACAGAAAAACCAAATAAAGGAAGACGAGCCGAAGACGAACTCATATTGCCTTCTTTACCTTAAACTCCAGTAGATTTTTTGGTCATTGAAAGATTGGGGCCCTTTTAACGCCGCTATGCAGTAGTGTATCGAATTACGGGTGCCCCAATGGGGGGAGGGGCTGAGAAAGTAGGTGGCAGGGAGCTCCGAGGTGGGTGAACCAGATCTCTTGAGCAGAAAGGGAAATAGGTGAGCATTTCTCCACTTCATTTTTCCAGTAAAATAAAGCCTTTGTCTTTTTTGTGTGTTTTGGGTCTTTACACCAGAATCTCTCTGACATATGAGTGCCACAATTCAATGAAAATCGCATGCTTGGAAAGCAACGTTCGCTTTAGTGGTGGCCTTCAAATGGACAGATTTGGAAATCAGTACGCGATGTTCGGCTATTTCCGTCTCAACGTCACATGCAGATCTCGCAGATGTTCTGGAAAAAAATAGATGCACAACTAAAGCGAGAAGGTGATAATTCATTTTCCTGTCTGTAAATAGCAAAGACTTTCTCGTGTACATAGCTAATAGGACCTAAAGATTGAGTTTGACTGTTTTGCCTTATTTTTTACCACTTCCATTATTACTGCTGTTTATATATTAGTCATCCACATACACCTGCTTTACCGTGTAGCTTGAAATCGTTATATTGCAATATTGTGAGTTGTATTGTATGTAATAAATGGTTTCTATAGAACTCTTACCGCGTGCGAGGAAGGCGGGTGTTTGACTCGCTAGGGTTGTGATACTCGGGATCATTCATTCAATATGGTTATGAGCCCCAGTAGACGCGTCATACAACAAGAATCAATTGAATTCTATGAAAGCAGCAAACATTGTTGTCAGAGGAAAAGGAGCTTCAATGGGGAGAAAAAGCGAAAAAAAGCCAAAGAAAACGTTGAAAATTTGTCTTGTAAGGTCGACCGCGGTATGAAGAGAGATTCCTTGTCGAGTTATGATGGAAGCTCAAGTCTACAGATAGGATCTAGCTTTGTTTGAACTCCATTTCTCTAATATGTATCCATATGCTTACGCCTCCTCTCAGTGCCAATTACTACCCCACGCTTGAACTTCTGCAAGCTGGCGACTGACTCCGGTCTCCCTACAAGTTGCACGATAGTTTGCAAGGGATATTTCTAAATTCCCCAT
>KZ352147.1:0-10282 GCA_002352805.1 Teladorsagia circumcincta | reverse complement strand
GATCTGCGGTGGTGATTAGATATTCGATGGGCGTGGATGGCCAAGTGCGCCAAGGGTGAGCGATGCTGGATCGCCTAGGTCAAATGTTTCGCTGCCCGATTGCATGTCACTCCGCACCGTCAGTAGGTCCGCCCTTCTCCCCACTTAGCATTTTTCCCCTTCTTCGACCTTCGTTCTTATCGTGGAGTCCTCCTTTAAGGGAAGAAGCGTGAAATAAGCAGATCGGGGCATTTGCCTTTTTCTGGATACAGTTATAGACGCCATAGGTACGGCCCCATTTCCGACAGTCATTTTGTAGAGAAAAGCTGGGCGAAGGGCGAAGTTGCGGCGTGGACCGGTCTGGAAAATAAATTTCAATAAAATCAGTTATGCTGTCAGAAGGGTAGTATTTGGGTGTAATCCCTTTCACAAGTGTGATGTGGGGAAGTCGTATCGTGTATTTGTGACACATCCAACCCTACCCCCAGAACTTTGAACTCGGTGAAGTGCGGGCGAATCCATATTCCAGTTGAAACGCAAAAACTACTAGAAATCGATAGGATTCTCTGAACTTAACTCAGTTTCGAAATTTTTTCCCCGCTCCTGAAAAATCTCTCACGTGCTGTACCTCCGAGATAATTCATGAAAATTCACGAAATAGTATCCCCTCCGAAAAAACCGCAGAACCCAACCTCGCCTTTGTCTAGTGCAGACCACACACCACAAGTGACGTCGGCCGAGAAAAACGCGCCTTTTTCTTGTCGTCGTCACTTAAGGTGTGTGGTCTGCACTCGACGCGTTTCTCGTTTTCCGAAATGGAGAGTATTTTTCGCTCCAACAACCGCACGAATGTCACCGTACAAGCGGACCACGAATTCGGGCGCTCTCCGGAGCGACAACCGGGATGCACATTCGTGTGAATCAGGAGCAATGTAACATCGAAGAGCTTTTCATGACAACGCTACTTGACTAATAACAAACAATTCCAAAAAATATGTTTATCTTTTTATCTACAGAAACACCATTGTAAAGCAAATATTGCAGAACAACTACATACAGTAGCTTAAAAATGAAACATTCCAACTTGAAAAAAATTAGAAATGCTCTCTTAACAATCTTACCAGCATTCATTCGACTATTATACATTATGCTATGGAATATACAATCCCTTCAACCACAGTTGACTTACACGAAGTAATAGTCTTCCATGACCAATAATCAAAAAAAAAAATACTCAACTAGAATGTACACACAAACTTTTGAAAATAACTGCCTTTTTTTATAAACTTTGGTAAACATTGATGAATCTATTGACCCATGACAATACCGCAATTTTTCGCGGATAAAGTAACTGTTTGCAAGGAATCTTAAAGCAATCAAATGTGCTGTTTCAGAGAACGAGAGAGAGCAGAAAACCAAAATAATAGCAATTACTCGATAATTTAGACAATTCCATCTTCTGCCTGCAGCACAGTTCGCTGAGGAGCCGGCGGTGCTGCAGATTGAGCAGTACCGTTCGCTGCATGATTCACATTATTGTAAGAGGGTGGAGCGTCAGAGGTAGAATTAGACGAGTCGGCTCCAGGTGCTGAGTTATGCGAGCCTGTTTCTCCTGCTCCAAATACTATGATGATGCCGGGATGTTGGAGTTTCTAAATCGGAACAAATTTCAACTACCTTTCATTGGGAAACTTCACTACTTCAATACGAAGCAAGACGTTGTTGTGGGCTACACTATCATAGTGCCTGACCGACTCTACGATTTTTTTGACAGAAAAATCAAACCCGGACTCACAAACCGTATATCCACACCAACAACATCGAGCTTTTCCACCCCAACGCCTTGACCATAAAGGGTCAAGTCCACCAAGGCGTCGGGTTAGGCGTGTATGAAGACCTCAGGACTTCCACAACATCTTTATCTGTGATCGCCCCGTTCCCCATCTTTCTTTCCATCCCCCTCTCCCCTAGAAACATATAAAGCAGCCGAACAGAGGACAATGGGGGAGGGAGGGGCGACCGTCTAAATGGAGCCTAGCATTATATGTACAGTCTCCTTTAATAAACGAGAAAGTCGTTGGTGTAGACTATACACTACAATTGACGATGGCCGCGAGAAAAGTGGCGTTTCAACTGCCGACCGGTGCGAGAAAGTGGCAGTTGACAGCGCCACTTTGTCGCACCCAAATGTTGTGTGAAGTCTGCACCGAAGACTTCCTCGTTTATTGGAAGTGAGGGTATGTCGCGCCCACAGTGACAGCACCAGCTACCCCAAGACCGAAATTTTAGAAAAGAAGAAATGAATCAATAAAGAAAAGGAAAATGACACTTACGCTTTTCTCAGCAACACGCATTTCTAGGTCATGAATCTGACGTTTCTCAAGATAGTTTCGGCACCTAAATTACTCAGTGAATTTTCTTCTCTCCACAAATAACTGGAATTTTCTCATCTCCCTTCAACAAATATCGGTCTCTGATCGAATATCGGTCCAAATAAACAATTTATATCGCACGATACGCTTGCGAATGGTCGCAAAGTCTAATACTTCCCTAACTAAAAAGTTTTTCGACATTCTTTGAACGACCAGCAAAACAACTACGGACTCAGCTAGAGTTTACTGTGATCAACACTTAGTGTAATGTCTAATCAGGAGTACTGACCATTTTTTTATGGCTGGACACCTTTTTCTCAAATTTTCGGGGAGCGCAAAACTGGCCCATCAATTATCACCTTTTTTCGGATCCCATTCAGAGCAAGGCGAGTATGGACTCTAAACCTGTGCCAAACTGAAGCTGCACTGAGAACACAATTACCCTCGCGCCCTCCTATTCTAGAGGAGATGCATCCACAAGCTACCCGCGCATTGAGCGGTGCTCATAAATTTAATGGCAGATATGTAGAGTAGTGGCCAGAATTTTATTGAAAGACGGTTTTTTTGAGAATTTTTTGCTGGACTTGCTACATGTTAATGACTGTTTACTAGATTGCCCCGTTGAATCATACATTATTTTATTCAAATAAACGGCTTACGTGATCTTTCACCTGCTTTCAACAAATTCTGTTTGAGCTAAAGGTTGATATTGTTTGTGGGTCAGAAAACACTCAGTTAATAACTTGTGAATTTGGAGACGCTCAAGTGATTATCAGAAAAGAAAACATGAAGAAACCGTCTGTTAATGAAATTATGGCCACTACTCTATGGTTGCTCTTCAATCTCGATGTGAGATTACAGCAAAAAAAATGCCCAAAAACTTCTTAACCAACGCAGGCCAAAGTAAGAAGGGGAATTGAATGCAGGAATAAACAATTTTCAACAATAGCACATTATACCTACCTTACTACGGCTGTAAGCATCACGCCTTGAACACCCATAGCAAATACGAACATAGCCGTTACAATCACGTAACCCTGATCGACCACATGATTAATATAAAATATGGGATATTTAAAGACAGAAATCAGAAGAACATTGAAGACGAAGTGGTGCAAACGAAAGAAACCCAAATAGCCACTAATAAAGATTAAAACATACCGATGAAGTCTGAGGAGGCACCGTCTTCAAATAGCTCAGAACTACTATGTGATTTCTGAAAAAAAGGAGAAATTTACAGAGAATCGATTTAAATTATAAGAAAACAAGCCCACTCACATGACGAAGATGAAGAAAACCGCCTCAAGTACAATCACCACTGTGTAAACGATAACGAATGGGACGAGGTAGCGAGGTTGGCCAACCTTTATTCCACGAACAACATACCAGTGAATCAGCATACCACCAACAAGGAATAACAGCAGACCAACTGAAATTCGACTGAACCGGTGCGAAATGCTCGTTCTCGATGTTGAAAAAATTTGAAAAAAAAAGTTGCTTAGTTTCCGGGTTTGTGATGATCTGTCGCCAGACTGCCCTCAACCTTTTCAACTCTATCCTAGTCTGATCCAGATTGCTTGGGTGTAGGTCTCTAAGACAAATGACGACTTTTTCGTCTTTCACTGCGGGGATCCAGATCAGTTATGACAAGAAGGACCCTGAGTTCCCTAGCGAAAAAAGCTTCCCGCTGCGGAGAGCAAAAAAGCCGCTTTTCGTCCTAGCTACCCACGCCCAGGTTACTCTGTGGATCATATCTCACCAAGTGCAATGCATCCGTCAATTCACTGTATAAAACCTTGAACTCACTGAGTGCCCCTACATCAACGCCTTTTTCATGATGATACCAGTCGAATTCGAAAAATACTGATAGAAACAGAAAGATCACCAATGACATCCCAACGCCAGCCGATATCTAAATACTTAGGGTAATAATCTAAAGTTTGAAAAAAATATTTTTGTCTGAAACCAAATAAACTTACGACTGCTGCTCGTTGTGCATGGGTACCAAAGGCTAAAAACTCCGGGCTGTCTTCACGAAACGGAGCCACATGGATGACGGTGGGAGGAGGGCGATCATCTAGTTCATCACCTGAGAAAACGGTTGGCATAGGGATCAGAATCTTACTGACACTCAGTCACGCTTTGTTCACACATTCCGCTCGCTAACTTCGCTAACTATTGATGCAATCGACGCTGTTCTCGTAACGCACGCCGAGCACCGAACAGAGATGGGGCCAGGACGGTAAACGGCATCCTGCAGAAGTCAAAAATCCACAGTGGCGCACAGATTTCTGAACTAGTCTACTCCACCTACTACCAATCGCTTTGCCGTGCAAAATCAACTAGGCCGTACCCTATTCTTCCTCCAGGTGGACGCGTTCTCCTCCTATCCTCGAGCTGGGGAGACAGGGTTGCGCCATAAGACCGCCACACTCTGTGTTTCTAGACTTCAGACAGCGCCACCCCTCAGGGAGAGGAATGCCTCAACAAGGGAAGGTAGCTGTAGTATCACGCGCTCAGAGCGAGTCCTATGACTCCTCGCTGTGCTGCCTTGCCCGACATTAGGATAGAATCATCGGTGGGAACGCGTCTACCTAGGGGATGGATCGGAGACGGCCCTGAGTAATAGTGTTCCAGGTACTGCAACTATTGGGACTAGAAGGCGGGAGCGTACAAAGCGATACCTATCTAACCTCTGTAACATATTGCGCTTCATGTATTACCTAGCGGCACTGGATATGTACACTCCATTCAGACGACCAGGGATTCCCGGGAGTGAGAACAAAAGCTGAGAAAAAGGAGGAACTCGTTCTTTACCCAAGGTGATCCTACCTAGAACCCATACGCAGGCGAATTGAGCGATAATGCCACCTTCCTCTCTGATGCCCCGCACGCAACATCGCCTCTATTGTGCCATGGTAACGTGGAACTCTTGACCTGAGCTAAGCAAAACTGTGCAACAACTTTTTATTTGCTGACTGCTGTTTTAGGCCGCAGCTCTCCTTGCGAATGTTTCACAAGGATGTGGATTGTGAACAAAACTTGCGCCCCAGACGGGACTCGAACCTCTCGCTTACCGGGCAAAAGCGCTACAAGTTGCGCTACCAGGGCATCATTTCATTTCACTTCAGCTTTTCATGGCTACGTACCATAGCTTTTCAGCACTCACACGTCAGCTAAAAATATGCGAAACGCCCCGTTAGCGTAACTTGTAGCGCACTCGTCTGGGAAGCAAGAGGTGCGAGTTCGAGTCCCATCTGGGCGAAAATTTTGTTAACAATCCAGCATTCTTGTGAAATGTGCAACAAGAATCTATACAACGATGCGCTTCAACTAAAACATATTAGACTCACCTGGCAAACCGAATCTCGAATACGTGACAACATTGTGATCCGCTCTGCTTTTGATCCAGTTTAGAACCCGATTCATGACCTGAGCAAACTAACAGAATCGGAGAAAATTGCGCTATCGCTATTGCAAGATAGAACATCGATACATGACTGCAAAAACAGCATCAACATTAGCTTGATACAACCAAAATTATTAAATTTATTCAAGGCCACGAACACGATACCGCTATGTTGAAATCTTAGGTTATCACAGACGAGAACTAGAGCTAGAAATAGAGTGACTAAAGTTTAGGCTTCCTATCGGGATGACTCCAGCTACCGGTATTTACAGAAATAATCACCACATCAAACCATCTTCACTAAATAAATACAATGGTAAGTCATACCTATAACTTTTTCAAGTTACTACGTACCTATTGGGGCAGTTGTTAAAGTATCCAAGACACGAGTCACTGCTAATCATTAAGTAGCTGTCGCATGGACTGTTTGGCAGCTTTCAGAGCTTTCCTCTCCAATGTGAGTCCTATTACGCCGTACCATAAGCAGAATGCCATCACAACCGTCAAAGTGAACCTATAGAAAAACTACATAATCAAACTGAACAAGAAAATATAGGAACTATTTAAGCATTGAAAAGTGACATGCCATGGGACTGCCCTGAACCATAAAACCATACTGAACCAGTAAAAGCTATTCCACGATGAATGGCTCTTCAAAATATTAGATCTTTACCGTTATTTCTACACCGCTCTTCCTGTCAGAGAGAGAGAAAGTCAAAGCTCGATAAAGTATGCCTCACGCAGGGTTGGTTCGCTGTGAAAGAGAACGACTTTCCCGTTTCAACGCACGCGAAAATTTTCTTGCTGCGGGAACCCAAGGTTGATCACTGGTCAGGAGCAGACCAAATTTTTCTGGGATTCTCGCAGCAAATAGTTTTGCGTGTGGGAGCCGGAAAAATCGCTTTTGTGCCGTAGCGAACCACACCCTCTCACACAATACTCCCTTCTCTAGGCACTTTCATATTCGGTCATCTGACCGTAATATCGCAACGCCATCCACAGCACGTATCGACCGGCCCATCGTCCTACACGTCCGATCGTCGCGATCCACGATTAGACGATCGATACGTATCTGATGTTGTGAGATCGATACCACAGGACGGCCGACTATGAAATCGCTTTTTATTGAAATCAGTCGTCTTCCCTAGGCAAGTAAAATAACGGAGTTGCCCTAACACTAACGTTTCTTAGGACACGTGCACATTAGGCCCTCTTTTACCAATGAGAGAAATCAAATGTGAATCGACACGAGGTCTTATGTTTAGAGAAAACCATCTGAACTCACCTAAATACTGACAGGAGCAAAGAAAGAAATGGGAAGATGTTATCCAAGAACAGAGATACAATAATTGTAACGAATATGAATATTGCACCACAGACGAACCACGTCCGATCAGAACGTGCTCGTCTCTGTCCACCCGATACAATTCCTATCGCCTCAATGAGCAATGGCCGATTCGGCTCCCATTCGCATGCCGGCTGAAAGATGTCAACAATTTAATCTTTCGGATCATTCTACTAATCGTCTCAGTATGATAAACGCGAAACCAAAACTGTTCGCGTTTTCGGAAAACTCAAACTCTTGTTGGGTGTTTGATTACCAGTTCTCCCGTTCATTTCTTTCCCTTTCCTGAATCAAGACGCGCCGCCATTTTGAGCTTGGAGAGAATTACGAGCCGTAGTTTAACCTCACTCCACTTGTTGGTAAACCAGCCTGATTCGGAGGAACTAAGCCTGGTGAGTTCAAACTCCATGTCCCCTTCCAGCTGGCAGGAAAATAGCAATTAATCACAACAGCGAGCACTTTTTCCCACACATTTCATCTATTTCTTTCTCAGCATTTATGATGCACAAGAGATCGATACGCCAACGGCCGTTAATGGCATGCAGGAGGGACGCACATTCGTGGTTGAAGAGGTCACGTCTATTTCTATTAGTAAGCGGAAATAATTCCTTGATTTCTTCGTCGCTGAACAAAACAAGCCTAGAGGCTATCTCTAACGGGACGGAAAAGAATTTCTTTCATAAACACTGACGATTGAAAACGTCATTCAACAGAACAACCATAGCTATTCTTCCAGAAGAGCGGGAAGTCACCAGTAGCTTCTCTTCCTCACCGAAAAAATATTTATTGATTTATCTGCACGATCGATGCCCAAGAATGTGATCTATCAGACGAAAACAAATGGTAATGACTGAGCTTATTGGAAATAAAACAGGCAATGAAGGAAGAGGTTCCCCGTAATTGAGAAAGAAAACTGCTTGGGTGAGGAAGGGAAAGAAATATTCCCTCATAAACAACGCATGCTCCAATAAAAGAAAGAAGTGGGCCAGGAAGGGTTGCAAAATAGAGAAATCTGACCGAGACAGCCTAGTTAAGAACTGTGAAGATAACCAAGCCCGAGGCCGCAGCATGGGGAGAATGCCATGGTAAAAATGACCAATTTATCAAATATTCTCCAATTTATCAAATTTTCTACTTGAAAAGAGGCACGTTCACCGAAAAAAGCTTTCCTAATTTCCCTGAGTTGAAGATACAGAGCTCATAACGAAGTGACACAACATGACTCACTTCACGCTCGCCACTTGCAATCTTGAAAACAGCCTGTACGCCAACGTGATCAGAATAGTTGAGGTTTTCATTAGGAATCTGGAACAACGTGTTTCACTCAGCACACTCACAGATTTGCTTCAGACTTCATACATGTGTAAACTAGCAACTTCACACATAATCATCCTAATGGAAATAAAAAAGCGGAACGGACTATAAGAAAACGAGTGAAGATCTGAGCTCAAAAACTGGTAAATATTCAGAAGAAGTAAAATAAAACACGACGATTAGACACTGCACCTTATTCATTGCAATGTCGCAGTGCTTTAATGAAACAGGCATATGAACGCCCTTGAACAAAATATAGTCAATTCGTTTGCTTTCATCCTAGAACAATTGCGCAATTTCTCCATAAAAGTCTATATCATATAGACACTTAACTCACGTTTTCCTTAAATTTCTGCTCGGTATAATAATTATCAGGACGATCACATGTCCCACCATGCGCAACACCACGACACTGACTGAGTGATGAAACTGATGGTGAAATCCCGTCGGGAGACTCGACAGGATGAGCAAGCCGCCAGGCATCCAACAGGCGAACTTGCGAAAGAATTAACCTTAAAGAGGATTCGATGTGCAATAAAAAAGAACATCTTATCTCACCCTTAGGCCTAATTATAGACCCGTACGACATAGACTTCATGACGTATTACCGACATATTTGATAGTGTAAACTTCCAGCTAACGAAGAAAACTCTGAGGTGAAAGCGAAATGCGACCCTTGATCAGGATCAGAGTTCTAGCTCAAACCAAACTACCCTTCTTGAATTCTGGCGAAGAATCCAGAAATTCCTCAACGTGCTCCTTGGTGAGCTCCCATGACACGCATTGTTGTCACTTTTAGACAGAAAAATAGATAAGCTACATGCCAGAGGCGGATCGGCTAACAGTTTAACTTGCTAGGGTTTCCAAGCAATTTTCAAGAGTTGAGATCTTCAATTCTGAGTCTTAGTCCGACAAAATGAACTTTACGTCGTGCTTTGCTCTGAACACTTTCACTATTACCTTCGCGATCCACTTTATAAACCTTTACCCAAGCGACCTTTTCCCACCTTCGCCCAGGACTTCACTTTTTTTAATTGCAAGTTTTACAACCAACGTATTCTCTATAAAATTTGTAGCGCTAAGTGTAACAGTCCTCGTTAAGGGAGAAGCTTCAAGAATGTGAACACAAGCATATGTGAACGAGAGAAATGCAAAATTTTGACACCATCAAGCAGTCGAACTACAATTCAGTTTCTCTGAGTAGTGTGGTTCAATAAGACAGAAAGCAACTTCTTCGCATGTCGCGGTTATCGCAAAATTTTTCACTGCAAAACCCCATGGTCCGATTGTGACTATGCGTGGACCTAGGTTCCCGTACCAAGAGTTTCTCGCTGCGAAAAGCGAAGAATTCGCTTCCTGTTCTAGCTAACTACACCCTTCTTTCTGCGCTCCGGACCAGGAACAATGAACATTGTCTCTGCATGGGAGGAAGAGGTAGTGGCGAGTAGCGCTGCTTACCACGCGCGCGGTCCGGGGATCAAATCCTGGGTCGGCGTCGCCCAGGCCAACCAAGCCTTCCATTCCTTCGGGGGTCGCTTAAGTGTAACGGTTTGCCGAGGAGGATAAAAACGCTGACTTGTGCATCGGCTGGCCCCGCAAGTCATTGTATTGGCCACATCGCATTCAAATTGCCGCTATGAATGTGCAAATGGAAGTAGAATGCGTGCCACATCCCAAAAAAAAAAGAATTGATAAGAACTGATCAACAGCGAATGCTTTATCCTTTGTTATCCTATATCTCTGCGTGGGGCTTCAACAAGACCAAAAAAGTTTCAATAACCCATTCCACGCCCTGAACGACATTGGCTATTGTAATTTTTTCCAATAAGGTTCAATTGTGCAGTTCTCCTTCTGAGCATTCAC
>KZ352134.1:0-12223 GCA_002352805.1 Teladorsagia circumcincta | reverse complement strand
GTATGTCCGTCCGCAAAATGAAAATGAAGTGACAAGGAAGCTCATGGAGTGAACAGGCCGATAGCTAATCTGGATAGCTCGCAGGACTTGTGCGGTAAGTGTTTTGCAATGGCTTGATTGTGATATTACCTCAACGGATATATAAACACCTACTTGACAACAACACCTGTACACTCTCAGTCATTCCACATGGTGCTGCAGTAGCAGCTGGAGGGTAGTGAAGGGGAAAAGGAGGAGGGAGAAGATAGGGAGGAGAGAAGGAAAACCAATTCTTAACAGATCAAAGGGTCAGTTAAGTACTGAGATGTCGTTCTAATGTCATGTCATGACTCTGATGCTCTTTATTATATAAAACATCTTTCTGTGCATATGCATACCCTCTCCAGATTTTGGTGTCACAAAGGAAAGGAGTACACGGAAGGTGTAACGCAGAGAAGCGCTGTTCCGGCGGTTGACGGGGGACCAATCTGGTACAATCTAATTGGACGAACGTAATGACGTGGGATATACACGATCAGAAGTGATAATGAGGTTTGATTGGAAACATGGTATAAATTGCGATTTAATATGGAAACTGAACGCAAAGATAGCGGTACCATATTAAGCATCTAGTCGGGATCATCATCCCACGTTCCACTTGTGGGCGGGCGCAAGTTAAGTTGCGTTGAGATTTGGTCTTTGGCTTGCCCTGAGATTTGGTCTTCGGCGTCTTATCATGCCGCCTATGGCTCACCAAAGCGCCACTTATCCTCTTCTTGGCCCTGTTTTCTCTTTCTTTCTACTATCTATCGTTACCCATTTTCAAACACCTAGAACATCGCGACCACAGCCACCAAATAAACCGTAGAGAACGAAGATGCACCATAACGGAACGATCTAATTCTGTTCTTCGTCCATGTACATCGGGGAGATTTGTTCACTACTCTACTTCAAAAATCATACTTGGGGTACCGATTACGGTTGTATGTTTTCAGGCATGTGTAGTAACGAGCAAAAATATATGCGGTTTTTGTTTTCTGGCTACGACTCCAATCAAATAATGGATTTTGTTCAAACTTAAGACGTTGTGGCTGTGAAAGTTTTTTACTGAAGTTAGAGCAACAAATCCAGATTGAGCTCCGGGGGGTAAAAACGGTCCATAATCAAGTTGGAGATGGTGCATTGACTGCTAAGAAAAAAGCGAAGGAATACGTCGGCGAAGCCTCTAAATAGTCTTCCGCTTTGGAATGGAGAAATGGGCGGGTGGACGTGCTGTCAGTACTAGCATGTTTCGCCGGCACGCGCCAGCAAGAAATGCTGCAGCAATCGCATTTGCATTGATACAAATAAAGACATATACATCAGTACAAGCTAAGAAATACAGTAATTAAATGGGTCGCGCAACAAAAACCAATCAAAAAGACGCAACATCAATTCCGAAACGCGAGACAGTTGCAAACAATCGCGCAAGTACCTGCATCCGATCACGCGATCTCCACGGCTAGCAAAGGGACGTCGTTCGCAAAATCGTTAAGTCCCGACTCCTTCAACAGTGTTCTTCTCCGTCGTCGTCTACGACGTTTCAAGGTGAGTTTTTTGTTCAGTATCTCTTTATGTGTGCTTGTCTAGGGCTATCGCATCGTTCCGCCCCACTTGTATCGAAGGCAATGAACAATGCCGAAACTGTTGCTCTGAAGGAGCGATTGCCATAAAGAAGGAATGCATCGGGAAAGCACATGTACCACACAAAGCAGTTACTCAGCTGCTAAGGGCGTGGTGGCGCTCTCACGACAACGCGCTGGTTGCTGAGCAAAATTTGAGAGAACTCAAAAACGACCCACCTACTAGTTCAGTTGGTGACTTGAACGATTTGCGTTGCCAGATTTGGAGCAACTCGATTGGAGCAGATGCCAGCAAACGCGTTCGAGTAAACTCGTTCATACGTCCACTTCCTGAGCTGTTACCCGTTCATGATTGAGAACCAAATACCAAAAAAGAAGTCCCGTTTTGCGCCTTCCTGACGCACTTCTTTGATTTTTTCGCCACTGATGCACCGTTGAGCATCCCCGCGTCTCCTTCAATTTCTCCTAGAGTTTATCGTGATCGCGTCTACTAAAAGACGATTCTATGACAAAATCAGAGGTCAAAGAAGGAAAACTCACCGCCGTATAGGGGTGCGGATCCACATGCAGTTCGCAGCAAAGGATATACAACCGATGACTCAGCACGGCGATCCCCTGCGCCGCTATCGCCGCTGCCCACCCACCCCCTCGCCGTCCGGCTCCTGAGATTTAGTAGAGAGATAGAGAGAGCGTTAGCGTTGATGAGGTCAGCACCGATGTGACATCCTAACGCGCAAATGAATGGGCAGAATGGGATCGCAGTTCTCGAGCTCTAGGTAGATTTTCTTGGTTTTTCCTTCATCTCTGCATCCAGCTGAGCATCTACACCTTGATATCTAGGGAGATCCTTTTTCATCGCCGCTTCCTTCAATTCAGCAATTGCCTTCAAGGCATTAGCCCGTGTCACATAATTTTAAGTTGCGATAGATCACCAGCAGTGTGATTAGTGTCCTGCTACGTCATTCGGAGAAGAATTTTGTTGAGATTCATGGCGACCCGTGCCTCTAATACCGTCATCGTCGTTGTGGAAACAGCGAACGAAAAAGGGGTCTCATTTCTCGGAATTTAGATTTTTCCTTCGATTTCTTCTTCAACTACGCACCACTTGGTACTTTTACTGGGCACACTTTCCACCATTCCACGGGTGCAGCAGCTTTAGGGTAACGTGAGGGGTGTGAAACCAACCGCCATTGAATCTAAGGTCCAAATAAGTTAAGTATCATTCTAAGGTGACGCCGTGATTGCGATAGTGCACTCTACTGCATAATGTTTATTCTTGTGCCTATAAACCCTCCCCAAAACGTGTTGTCCTAACGTCAGCACAGCAGAAGGCGTGGAGCGTGCTCTGTGAAAGGAAGGTTACTGTGGCTGTCGGAGGACGACATGCCCATAAAGGAACATCTCATAAGCATGAACAATTTTTAAGCAGGAGCCACTGATGGTACGAAGAAAGTGGATAGCGTCCACCTTTTATAAAATCCAAGACAGTTTTTCTCGCAATGTCTAGGCTCTTGCGCTGGTTGCGTTTCCACTATTTAGTTGCACTTCCGTGAACCTTCAAAGTACGTGTATATGCTCTATAGTTGCAAAACGGGTCAATTGCCAAGTCCACGTAATTTCTCACTACCGTGTAATACATTCCCTACAGACTGGCTCACGAAACTATTATTTGAGGGATGAACGAGCTGGCTGATGTGTGGGGGACATCAGCTGGAAAAATTTGAATAGCAGTAGCACCAACTGTTACACTTTTATAGCAGTAGCAAGGAAATCAGTAAAAACAGCGTGATCTGCAGCAGCATTACAGTAGATCGACGGAGTGGTGAAAGTGACAGCATATGTGTATTGTTATTGTTGAGATTGTATTGCTATTCCTGTTGTGCATCATGCTTATCACTCCTTGAATAGAATGTTTTTGGCAGCTGCTCTCTCCTGGATCAGCTGCAAGACACATAGCTATGACGGAAATGTTTCATTGCAGATGAAATGTTCTGCTGCAATCTGCAATCAAAATACATTAGGAGTGACGTCGAAGGAGGCCTTGACGTTGCGCCACGTATTGAATTCCTAGTGGAAATTTTAAGCGCGTGTAATGCGTGTTGAGGATATGCAGTTGTTTATTGACCGCCCGACGTACCCGGAGCGTCAAGCTGGCATCGAAGAAAATTTTCAAATACGAGCCCTCAACTCCCTCAAGCAGCGACACTGTTGTGCACCACCGTTCTCTGCGTAGAGGCAGCACATGGAGGAGTGCGATAGCTTTTTCAACAATTCAGCCTCGGGCGCTTCACGCGCCGAAGTAAAAGCAAAATTGTGAACATGTAATTGTGATTTTTCAAAAAGGGACGAATTCTTGAAAAAGATTCGAAAATTTCTCGACGTCTTTTTCTGAAACGTTCTGAGCTCATGATGTGCATGTATCGGGGATATGCTAGTTCTTACAGCTGTTGAAGCCCTCACTTCCTTGAAATTATTACTACGAAAAAAAGAGTGGTGTGCTAGAAATTATAAGATTTGCACTTCCAAACAATTGCTGAAAGAGCTCAAGAAATCCGGCATATCAAGAGTATATGAGATGGGCTATCCACGGTTTCTTCACGCTTTCTCTCAACGAGTTCTCCATTTCGTATCTTGCAGAAATGCCTCCATTTCTATGGCAAGTTCTCCTGACGTTCTCGGTTCAGATGGCTATCCTGAGTTCTGCTGATAAGCCGGGATGTGCTCTTCAGTCTTCTACTAGGAGCATTCGTTTTGAATTCAGCAAAGTGGCACTAGTGCCATTTTAAATAAAAAGTAAAGTGTCTCTTTTTTTGCCACCACTATACAATGAAATCTATCTGGAAGTGTTCCATGTTCACGAGTGTGGAGGTTGAAACGCTGGCAACTTCACTCCTCACGCTCGCCATCAATACAAGAAGCGAGAGACTACGAGAAGGTGCGTGTGTAGCAGGAAGGTACATGCACCTGAGAAAGATAGTCAGGGACCAAAGGAAGCGCGATGTGGCCTTTTCGCGGAAAAAGGTGCTTTAGTTACAGCACGTTGGGCTTGCCACTTCATTCTGAGCTCCGCCTCTGCCTGAGCTCCACCTATCAGTGGTGGCCAGCAGCAGCATCGTTCGATTATCATTTTGAGAAGTTATTTCACTTGGAGCGGCCGTACCATATAACGTTTGTGTGGAAAGCGTTATCACACGTGCGAACGATTACACGTGCGAACGGTTGCTAGATCGTCCTATGTCGGTGGTCAACGAACAGGCAAAGGCCTCATTTTGCGTGTTCCGGACGAATTTTTTCTGCTTTCGATACTGGCGCATTACTTCCCACTTCCATTGTGAAAACCAATCTCATCGTAATAGCTCGCTTTAAACATCGGTTCTGGGTGCTCACGTGTTTCTTTCTGTGTGGGTGAGTCTAGAATCACTGCTCACACTCGATTTGCTTTCAATTAGGAAGATGATGCAATCTTCTCAATTGGTGGTCCACCCCCACTGTCTCGCCACATAGCAAATGTTCTCTCCGAAGCACGGTATTCAAGGGAACACTGGGTACTGTTAGTCAAGCAGAGAGAAGCAGGGAGAGGGGAAAACATTCCTATGCGGTCATTGTGTCATTGTTCAGACTCAAATTGCATGCTTTAAAATCCGGAAAAATGTTACGTTCCTGCCTCTTCCTCCTCGGGCCGAGCCCGCGGTCCACATTACTCCTCATGCACGTAAAACGATGTGAGAAATACCAAATTCCTGCGTAACAGTCTTAACACGTCTCCCTTCTTCTAATTTTCCGATGGTTCTTCCTCGCGTGAAGTCATCCTAGCCCTGTCTCTAATGTAAGAAGTGTTCTAAGTAAGAAATACCAAATTCCTGCGTAACAGTCTTAACACGTCTCCCTTCTTCTAATTTTCCGGTGGTTCTTCCTCGCGTGAAGTCATCCTAGCGCTGTCTCTAATGTAAGACGTTCTTCAATCAAGAACACCACTACAGCGCATAACATTCGCTGGACACCATACTTCTTTTCCCGTTCTGTCATTCCTCTCATAATGCGTGGCCAGTCCCACTTGACTCCAGGTAGGAGCGGGTCACATGATATACGAGTCTTGGTTTGTTTTGAATGAATGGAAGACTTTGGCATCAGACTTGCGCAGTTCCTGGTATCGTTAATAAGTTATCTCATTCCGCTCACTTTTTCGAAAAGTTTGCACACAGTGTAGCGTAAAAGCATCGATAGGCTCTCGCGTAATTTTGGACCAAAAACGCAGCAAAATGCTATTCTGAATTCGGCTACGTGTTGTACCACAAAGGAGTTGATCATCGCCAACCGTACCACCGAGAACCAAATTGGGGAAGACAAGATTCACAGAAAGACGGATAGTCAAACATTCATAAGAATATCTATTAGGTTGAGTCATAAGTAATTGCCGATTTTTTCATACCCTCGCCATCTTGCTCAAAAAACGTTTGTGTTGTTCTCCGCGGAGGAGTGGGTGGGGATCTAAGTGCCCTTTCATACTACAAGATTCTACCGCCAGTACTCGTCTTTAGGGAGGAATGATGCCGTTCACTCCAACACATGTTCGTCATTGTCAACTTTACAAGCTCTGTCTCGGGCACTCAGCAAGAGGATCCAATCGAAATTTTTGTGAATCTGGAGCACCAGAGTCGCGAAAAGAAATTATTAGCTAAAAATGGCTCGGGAAGCTGTGCCAGGGCAACTACGGCCTTGAAGAGCAACCACGTTTTAGACGTCCAATAAGCATAGGTATTGAACGAATGGAAGAGCGACCCGGCACCAGATCACGTCAAAGTACAGTAGACCTTCGTCCTCCCAGTGCACCATGTGTCGTTCCCTTTGAGCCAAGGAGAAATTGTATACGCTGGAGAGATGGATCCTTACGAGTTGGACGAGCTGGCTCGGAACACACATGTGATCATCTCCCAAAGTTTGCTGTCCAGTAGTCGTAGTTTCGACTGTCAGGAGAAGAGGTCACTGGGTTTGAGGAGTGCGCAGTCTACCCAAGCAACAACGTGAGCGTCAGTAGGAACGTGACGCTCAACAGCGGCAACGAGCCCTAATATGTGAACTTCACCTGAAGTAGGTTCCGCTCCCTGATTGTAGGATTGCTTCATTACAGGCCTCAAGCAATACCACCGTTGTTGGCGCGCACACCTACTGCTTACAACCGGATAAACTCGCTTGGCATATCGCAATGTTGAGGCTCCCAATACATGAGATTGTTCCACTGCGCGGCAGCTCCCATCCCACATGTAACGAGGAAATGCCAGAGTGCTATACAGAAACACGACCTAACCGTTTTCTCCCGCTCTTCGTAATCCATAGATGAGTCAAAAACCAACCATCACTCGATCCTCTTCCTTGCTCGTTTCCTTAATGAGAAAAACTACGATGATCGCGAGCATTTTAAAACAGACTTCCACTGGTTCACGATGTTGAAGATTGCGTAGTTCCGCAAGAAAGGTACGCATTCACTTGCGGATAGATAGTGGACACTTGTGCACATCTGTGGTTGATTTGATACTTGATCAAGATGGTTACAAAAAAAAAAAGTTGTAAACTTTTGAAAAGTCAAATCGGTAATTACTTGTGACTCAACCTAATAATTAAAATCTACTACCTACTGTAAAAATGTAAATCTACTACCTACTGTAATGAGTATCAAAATAATCACACAGAATAAGCACAAATCACAGAAATCGCCCAATATTACTCAGTTCACGTTTCACTCGAAGATTCAATGTCACCTTTCAATTTGGTGAAGCTCAAAGAAGGCCAACATTTGATTCCTGATATTATTATTTTACATACTCATACTTTCTAGAATTGTATTGGTGTCGACAATTTGCTGTTAAGCAACTGTTGATGTGGGTGCCGCTTCAGGAGCACCGTTAGCTCCGTGGTGTAGATCCTTGCCTTCTTGGCACCTGTAAGTTGCTGTCATAAGCTAAAGAGAATCTGAAATCCAAAATTCTCTTATGCGTACATGCTGTTTCAAGAGCGACCTCGGCTGTTCATGGCCAACGATTAGGATCATCCGTTAAAGATTTCTTCGCGGAAGCCTCGCTTATTCATTAGAATCTTTACAATAACACTCATATGACAGAAAATATAAATTTTCATGAGGGGGAGCCAAGAAACATTTCATTCTTGGTGCATCTCTTCTCTATAAAGCAAAAATTGAATGTACTTCTTCATAGTTGTTGCATCAGTTTGTGGCAAACTGTTCAAATTGTAATACGTCTTTGGACGTGTCGTGTTTGCTTCAATGGTGTTAGTAGAAACTTTCTCTGAGAAATTTACTCCTTGATACGTATAGTAGGAGAGAATATTTTATGTCTTCCTGACTGCTGCTCAACATCAAAATAATTTTTCCGGTGGAGTCACAAGTTAGTGCCGATCTCTTCATACCTAAACAATCTTTCCCAGAAAGTGTTTGCTCTCTATTAAGGAGTATGAGGCGACCTTAGTGTACTTTCAGATTACATGGGCCGCCAGCACTCGTCTTCAGGGCGAAATAATGCTGTCCACATCAATACATGTTCGTCGCTGCTTTTTTGGGTTCCGTTTAGGGCACTCAGCATGAGACTCCTATCGCCGGAAAATTAGTGGATTTGGAGGACCAGATACGCTGAAATAGAACATCTGCAAGAAGTGGTTCGAGAACCTCTGCCAAAGCCACTACGCCCCTGAAGACCAACAACGTTTCGGACACCAATAACCGTAGATATTCAATGTAGTACCCACCAAGCTGCCACACACCTTCAGTCCTCCCAGAACACCATGTATCGTTCCCTCTGAGCTATGAAGAAATTGTGCGCGCTGGGAAAATGGAATTCTCACTCAATTTTTCAATTCAAAGACAAGTTAGCTTGAAGGACACGTGTGGGTTTGCTGTCTAGAAGTCTTAGTTTCGATTGGCTAAACAAGGGGTTA
This sequence comes from Teladorsagia circumcincta, assembly GCA_002352805.1. Lineage (NCBI taxonomy): Eukaryota > Metazoa > Nematoda > Chromadorea > Rhabditida > Trichostrongylidae > Teladorsagia > Teladorsagia circumcincta. The sequence continues at coordinate 3,677 of KZ352134.1, read as the reverse complement.
GTGGGGTTGAGGAGTGCGCAGTCTACCGAAGCAGCATACGGTGGCTGTGGGGACGTGCAGCCCAGTAGCGGCACGAAGCCAACGGGCAACCTCACCCAGGGTAGGTTCCGCTCTCCGAATGTTGGATTGCATTATTACATGCATCATAACAGACTCAAAGCAACAGTCTAAGCAGGGTCGAAGTGGGCGTGGTGTACAGGTGCGCACCTCCTCTTACCAGCCGTGAGGATTCGTTCATGATCACTATTTGCGTCGTGAATCAACTTCAAACAGTCCCTGTGGTCCCAAAGCGATCGCAAAAGTCGATTCACGAAGCAAATCGTGATCGTGAATGAATCTCCACGGCTGTCAAGAGAAGATGAGCTCCTCCACTGCGCGGCATGTCGCAACCCACATGTAATGATGGAGTGCCAGAGTACTATACAGACATGGCCTCATCATTTTTCAATTTTATTTCTGAAGCACATTTCTGAAGCACTGAGATATAGTTAGCAATCAACAGCTCCGCTTGCTTGCTCATCTCTCAGACGAGGAACTACGATGATCGCCAGCACTTGAAAACAGACATTTACTGACTCTCTTGACGTCGAAGATTGCGCAGTTCTGTGAGCGAGGTATCCATTCACTTGCGCGTCGACGGAAGACGTTTGTAGACAGCTATGGTGTTTCACATAATCAAGACTGTTTAAAAAAGTTGTAAACTTTCAGAAATTTTTGTTTATTCGGCACTTCCTTTCGAGCCAACCTGATAAAATAAAACAGAAAACAAAGTATGTTTATTGTTGTGAAGTAGAGAAACGGACTTCTTTATTGGGCAGGCAAGAATACAATGAATCAACCTCTTTTGAGGAAATGTTTATGTAGGCTTCGACAGCCGCTCTACTATACAAAAATATTAGGAAGTGATACTGAGTATGTAAGCGGGAAACCCTAGAACATTTAATCTATCGCTTTTTTTTACCATCTATGCATTACAAAATGCAGCATTCAAGCCAACGTAATCACAAAGGAGATTACGCTCTCGAGTTTTCGACAGCGTAAGCGGAAACATGCTTATCCATGCGGCCAAAGCAGCAAAAGCTTTTCGAATGTGTTAAGCACTTGGGCAGTCCAGAATATCATGGAAGTGTGGTTGCATGGAAGCGTCAACAAACGGAGAGTACAATGTCGGTTATAAATCATTCGCCCGCAGTAATAAGGTGCTCACGTTTATTTCGAACAGATGTACACCTTCCCACACAGAGACAAGTAGACAAGTATGGCATTTTTGTTACAAGCAAGATTCGACCCCAGGAAACGGTGCTACGTCCCCTGCATAAGCCTTACGCCTTCCACGGTGCTCAATTACATTTGTGACACTAATACCTCGTGGAGGACAGGAGGAAAAGGTTCTTTACATAGTGGAGAGTGTTATCACAGTCATGATATGACGTTGGAATGGTATCTCATCATTTTTGGACCTCATTTCTATTATTGTTGTTTTGTTTTCGCCTCCCTACCTCATCACCCCTCCTCCATTCACTGACCTCCAACTGCCGCTGCAGCACCATGGGAAAGAGTGTTAGCTCAGTAGATGTTTGTATAGTCACCGGAGTATTATCACATTCAAGAAAAACACTGATCTCGCAGAGCCTGCAAATCTCTTTGCACTTTCAACTGCCCATGTTTGGTTTCATGACGTTAAGTTTATCTTAAGAACCCCACTCACATAACGTCCACGTCCTCGAAAAAGGTGAGCAAATAAGCCGTCGGAAGTCTTAGTTGCATGCGATGATTATGACTGTGTAAGACGATAATTTCCCTATATGCAATTTGGAAAGCACTATTGGCCGGCACATATTATAACCCCTGAGCCGCTTGAGACTACTTGTGAAAAATTTTAAGAATCAGTGAAGGATCTCAGCATGCCCTGCAACACGCTCACCTATCGCAAGCTAGCCATCTCATTGCTCGTTGCTTTCTTCAGCCAGAGAATCAATTTCTTTAAGCCTCTGTGAGGGTATTTTTTCATGACTACCGATTCATTACTTCACGACTTCCAAACGCCAGGATGCCATGAACATTGATGTTCATTGTAGATATTTGAAAATATTCGAGGTTATTGAAGTTTGGAACTCCCATCTCATGAGTCCGATTCAGCTCCACGACTAACATAGGCAGGTATTTATTTATTTATTTATTTATTTATCTGTTTGTTTACTTATATTTATTTATTTGTTTATTTATTTATTTATTTACTTATTTTCCTGCTGCAATGCACTTGCAGCTTATTTTTCAGCTATATAAACTGGGTGATGCTCCAACAGATCCAATAGCAACAACTGGTTTATCTATGCTCCATCCTACTAACTATTAGGTGTTTCAGAAAGTTCTGTCGTTTTTCGACCTCGAAATTCAAATGCATGTATCTCGGCATAAACTAAAGCATTCAAGTTGGAGTAAGAACCGTTCGAATGCTCGAAGTTCCGATATAAGATGCCGTTCCAGTGGGTACGTAAATTTGGAATGCTGCAGCTTCGGAAGCGATGAACTGAAGGGAGGTTATTTCAGCATCGTGTTGGGTTTTGATGCATGTCTCTTTGAGGGAGCTATCGCAATCTTCGGAAAGGTGGCAGTTGATAGAGCAAAGGTTTAGTGAATATGATGTTTGCAGTATCACTTCGTAGACTAGCTGGTTCAACTTGGGGAGGGTTGGTTGTGTGATGTGCGTCCAGGCCACCTGTAAGGGATGAGTCGATCTTATTATAATGAGGGATATCAGTCAAATGGGCTACAGTTCTCAGAGTATTTTGACACGCTGTCAGGAGTACTTTGCCGCTGTAACACTTCCACCTGCTTCCAAAGAGGTAGACCGGCCCCTGATCTCATGAAAGTAGCTATAACCCTCCTTCAGCACAATTTAAGTTTTGCGAAATTTGTCGAGCTTGTTCGTTGTCGATCTACTCAGCACAGCTTCGTCGGCTGTAGGGGAGTATCCATTCTTCATTGTACGGGAAGTATCCATTCTTCATTGTACGTCGCAAATCAGCAAAAGAGAGAGTCGCTTTCAATACATGAAACAGCTTGAAATTTATGGACGATCCTTCCTTTCGGGGATTTGTCGCGGCACGCCTCTATCATTTGGACTTTCCAGCTACCTCCGTATAGCTTGGCTCGAAAAACCATATACGTGCAGGTAGGGCAGAGTCTTCTCGATGGTTCTGCGCACAAGTGCTTCAACAAGAACTTTTGGCTAATGGCTGGCAACGTCAGAGATCCGACCACCACCCTCACAATGCACAAGGCTCTCGCTTTCGTTACAATAACTTTTTGAACTACTGCTATGTAGCATATCCCGCGCGAATCTAAACCAAGTGTAGCGTTAATATCTCAACCTGTTCCCGCTACTTTCTAGTCTATTCAAGGCTAGAAAAAGAAAATCATGCCAACTTGCTGATTGAGTATACCGTATTCAAATCATTGTGAAAGTTTTAAGAAAAAGTTTCGGAGCAAACGTGAGGCACGATTCGATAGAGCAGGAAAAGTTCTACAAAATGATATCCACACTAATGTCAGTTTCCTAGGAATTCAAGAAAAAGGAGCATGTAGCTGTGGGGTGGCAGAAAATGACAGAACTTTCTGGAACACCTAATACAAAGCGCTTCGTCCGTCGTTCTGTCGTTCTGTCGTTCTGTCGT
>KZ352094.1:7848-17962 GCA_002352805.1 Teladorsagia circumcincta | reverse complement strand
TGAAAGGCAAGAATTCATTCGTTATGGCCATGCCTTCATTTCGATTATTCAGTCCTGGATTTTTCACGCGGATATGAAACGCCTCCAACATCTTTCTAGCACCGATGTCGCATTCGTAAGCTAGAATTTTGCACTTAATTTCAAAATCATTGCCATGATGTCCTTCTACTCGGTGTCTGCCAAGTGGAGATAGCAGAGTTCCGCGCCTCTTACTTGCCATGTGCTCTTTACCTTGCTCTTTAACTTCAATCGTTGGGTTGGTATTTTTGAGTCTCGGGGTTTAAAGAAGATCGAGTGCTCTACCGGGTGAGCTGCAATGCTAGGACTCCGAACCCTTTCAGGTCCTGAAGACGACGAACTGTCGAAACGTTGACCAATAAACAGTTCCACCATATCAACCTGTATGGCACAGAAGAAGTAGCAGAACATACTGATGTTTTTTTCAAAATGATCGCCTCTAACCTTTACTCAGTTCCTCAGACCTTTGGCGCACTCCTACATGCGGCACGCAGGTATTCCCCACCAGTTGGCGCCGCACACGTTGCGCGTACAGCACAGTTCTGCGGCGATCTGGTATGGTGCGGCGTAGGTTTTCGAATTCGGCCCCATACACTACGAATGCTTGACTTTCAGGGTGTATCCTATCCGACTGTCCCATGCTCAATCCACCGATGTCTTTGACCTTGCCTTCATCGTCAACCAATTGTCCGCTTTTAACAGTCTCGGGCTGCCTCCAGGCCGATTTATAAACCTTGTGGTGAACTCTGCCTCTTTCGTTGCATGTCCCACTATCTTTTTCTTCCTCGCCAACATCTCCCAACTTTTCACCCAAATTCTGGAACTTCCTGAAACCGATTCATGAATCTGGCAAACTCCGCCCACTCTGGTGCACGCTCTACCACCAATAGCAGTTGTCCTCCCATGTGTTGTTGGACTCGTCCCACTCTTTTCCCGTACCCGGGACATCTTGAAGCGAGTTATGAATTCTCGTTGCAAACTCCGCCCACTTTGGTCATGCGCCGCCCCCGATGACGGTTGACCTCCACGCCTCCACCCATCTCCACCCACCTTTTTCTCAGTCTCCGTGACTACCTGGAACCGAGTTATTGGTTTTCGTCGCAAATTCCGCCGACTTAGGTCATGCACCTCACCCGATGATAGCTGGCCTCCACTCTTCCACCCATCCAGCTCCCTGAGCCTTCTCCGACCTGAATTATGAGGGCTTGTAGAAAACGCTGTACACTTCAAAGCGCGCTGCGCTCACTGTGTGCGGGCCTTCGCCCACGTCACGAATGTTGGGAATCCCCGAGACACTGCTCCCTTACACTGCTTTTTTCAACTACAGACTCACTCCAAACCGAGTTATATTTTTTCATAAAGCTCTGTTTTTTTTTGAAGAATGCCCCGCCCACTGGGGGTGGGTCTCTCTAATTCGATGTAACTTACCAATGCACACCTTCACCCTTTTTTGGCCCAGTTTCGACGTCGTTTGTCACCGAAATAGAAATCTCATTTATCAGTACAGTTCATTTTGATGCACGCCACGCCCACTCTAGGCGGGGCTCCGTCCAGCTGATGTGTATTTTGTACTTCGTGAGACCTTGCCCACCCATCCCACACTTGACCCGTTCTCATCAGGCGGATCCCCAGGCGCTAAGGAATTTCTCGACAGACATACGTACAGACGACAGACGAAGCGCCTTATAGTAAGAAGGATGGGTTTTGTCCCATGATCGCAGAAGCGCCGTCATGAGAGGTTTCAAGATTGGCGAGATGATAGAGCAGACTTTCCTCTCCAAGACAGTCACTAGTACTTGAAGTTTTATCGGTCTAATCCGGGAAACTGAAGAGCCATTTGCCGAGCGTAATGAAGCCGGGGATCTGCTCGTCGTACTTTTCCTGGACCACTCTGTCAGTGTCCTGAGCCTAAGCCTCCGCTAAATTCCCCGTGACCCTCTCCAAAGTGGGAATATGCTTGGGGTTTTAAACTATTACCTAGTTTGAATGATATTAGAGCAATGTGTAAGCAACGTATCGTGAAGGATTGGAACAGGAAAGCCTATAGTAAGAATATTAGAAAGTTTAGAACACATGAATGCACCAATAATTTTGCCCTACCCCGTACACTACCTCATCCGGAAAGCAGTGCACAAATTAGCAATAGTAATATAATTTTTTTTCTGAAAAAAAGAAACGAACAAAAAGATGCGAGTTACACTCACAGCGGGCTCGCGCCGACGTATTAATGTGCCTTTTTTGTTTGGAGTACAGAGAGTGTTGCTTGGAAATTATTTCGACATTGTTCCGAGGATGCTGATAACAAGACCGCAGTTTTTGTACTTGTGCTAGATGAAGCAGAGCAGTATGTCGGAGACATGTTTTAGAAAGTTCGTGATAGAGACGATTTGATTGAAAATCGCGGATAATTGTGGCGCGCAGAATCGATGTTTACCCTAGAGTGCACCGTCATAGCGGCGTGTGTCGGCCTGATGATAAGCCAAGAAGAAGTAAAAGCTATATGAGACGTTCCTCCCGCACGTTTTTCTCGAATGCTACCAGTATGTTGTCCATTAACACATTAATGACATGACGCGGTTGCGCGTCCCAATTTGACCCGATTCTGGCTAGCTTTTTCTTGATTTATCTGGCATTGATCATATTTCAGAACAGTTTGCGTGCATTATCTCATCTGAAAAACTGTGCATCAATAACCAAGAGTGAAATCATAGAAAAATCTCTGATGATTGTGAAAAAAAACAAGCGAAAAGCTGCCGAGGTACACGCACGGCCTGTCGTCAATGTGTTAATGGACAAAATGGTTGCACAAATGCCATCTGATAGCTCTTCCCGTGCCTCCTCATCCCTTACGTGCAACATCTTCAGCTTCCAGCACCCCTTTTGCTTTCTCAATCCACTGCCTCGAAAGCTCCCTTCCCTTGGTAAATGGAGGCCAGCAGGCGATGCGTGTGATGTTCTCTCGATGTTGAGCATCTATAAGTTGTCGAGCGTGTCGAAGTTACAAAGGAAAATTGCTCGCTTCACCGGCTGTCTCTTTCAGTGTTCGCCCGGCATGTATTTAGGAAGTTAATTCTTCACAACGCCGCTAGAATCAGGGCGATAGATAGGATGATTGGGCGGCAGGGATAGCTATGTGTCGATGACTCACTACATATATCCCTGTTTTCCTCCCTAAAGCAACAGTGTCAGCAGGGTGGGCGTGGCCGGCATCGGCTGCAATCTCCTCGGCCGATTCCGACCATGCACACTTCGAAGCTGTTTAGCCCCTAGTCAAGTCACAAAAACTTACCTTGGAAAGTCGTTAGGAAAGGAGCTGAACAGCTTCGAAGTGTTCGGGGTCGGAATTGGCCGAGGGGATTGCAGCCGATGCCGACCACGCCCACTCTGCTGACACTGTTGCTTTAAGCGTGTCGTCGTCTCGAAACACATATTCTCGGGTGTCCGTCAAGAGGCCACCGCGCGGCGAAGGAAGAAAAGCAGAAAAGGACGGCTCGCAGCGCGTGCTGTGCGATATGTAGCGTATAATGGTACACTCTATTTAACCTGACGCCTAACCGCTACAGTATGCGCTGCGACTCGTCCTTTATCGCGTTTGCGTCTCTTCCTTCGCCGCGGGATGGGCCTCTTTGGGGGGAACCTCATATTCCCGGATTGTTGGAACCCTATGCGCGACTGAATTGCGACTGTTTTTTTTTCAGAAAAAAAAGTTGGTGTCGATTTGTCAAGCGCTTAAAAAAATCGCCGTGACGGTATTCCTTCCCAAAGCCTCACACAAGTTTTTCGTGTACGTGAAATACCGCCGGATTCTCTGTGTTACATACCGTAGCACGTCCCTCCAATGAGAGGAGGTGTGCTGCTTGTTCTTCAACTAATTCTCCTTCAATGGGCAATTTCAATCTTTACAATACCTTGTGTAATGCGCCGATATTTATCATTTTCGGCTTGTGTGTGGCTGATCTGCTGTCTTCAATTCTAGATGGTGGTGATTTGAAGGGGATCCACGATCAGGAGGAAGGTTGAAGAAGGGAAAGCTTAGCTAGTGGAGAGACAGGTGGACTTCCTCAGGGTGCAGACGACACACAATTCGCATTGAAGGATATGCCCCCGGCGACCTAGCGTGGCCTTTCCGCGGCGCAGTTGGCGTGCTGTTGGCTTGCTACGCCCTCCTTTCGCGTCGTCTCGTTTCTGAGTCTCTAGCCCTTCAGTGGGGAAAGCGTTTGCGTTGAAGAGAAAGCATCGATGAGAGCCGCATCAATACGCAATCAACAAGCAAGGAGGAGATCCCACTTCTCGGGTTCTAGAAAAATTTTCTCGATTGATTCTTCTTTGGTGCTTCACTTATCATCTCTGACTTGATTTCTGATGAGCTGCCTTTTCACTGTAAAACCCGCCTTCAAAGAAAGATCCCCAATAAGGTTGGAGGTCGAAAAAGGGGAACATACAAAGTCGAAATGCAGGCGGGCTTCAAGGAAAGCGAGACGGTGCGCAGCGAAGAGTTAGCCGCACTGGTCTGTAAGGAGCGAACTCATGCTGCTCGCGCCGCGGCTCGCAAACCCTTTCGCCGTCTGACTCTGGCCGTTTAGCAGAGTGAGCGATACCGTTGAGGAATGCAGTACCGATGAGAGTCGCACAACCGCGGAATTCACGGGAAGAGGTCCCTTTCTCGCGTTCTGGGTCATTTCTCCTGATTTCTTCATCCCTGCACCGCTGTCCTTGATTTTAAGAGGACTACCTTTTCTTCGTTTACTCCACCTTGAATTTCTTTCTGTAGCTGTTTTCTAACTACGATCCATTTCTATCTTAATCGTTCGTTTTTTCTTGACGCCACTTACGCTGCCTACTAGATCAATCATAAAGATTACCTCACACCCCCGTGAAGCTATAATAAAACCATTTCTACTGAATATCTCGTAAACGGGTTGAAAACAAGTAGTAAAAACGGCGTAAACTTAGGCTATACCGTTGCCGGGAATTTACCTTTACCTTTTACGCGGTTTGTCTTCAAACGTTCCTCCATATTTGCGAATCGGAACCTTTCCATCTATGTCTGTCTTGTGCTGTTCTTCTCCATTAATGACCATGTAACTGTACCAATGGAACACACCATCGCATTTTTGGATGCCCCACAGAGCGTTTGCATCCTCTAAGGTACCAGCTACCAATAAATTTACAGTTTTGGCTCGCAGCAATAGTATAGTAATGATATATTACATAGGTTGTCCCGCTGGTTTCTTCAGACTTATTCCTTCTTTTTCTCCTTCCTTTTTATTTTTTTTTCGGTGCAGTTATAAGTGCAAGAAAATAGATAAATAAATATCGCCAGTTGGGGAAGGAAAGAGGTTCTCACCTATCACAGAAGAGTTGAAGTACAGGTGCTTCCAGTGTTACGGTGTGATATTGACAGATCTAATCGCGTGCGTTTCCCCAACAAACACAGTCTCCGATGTGATCACCCTTCTGATCTGAACGGAGAGTTGCACACGGTGCCGCTAACCTCCTCGCCATGCTACAGCCATAGTGACAGGCTTCAAGTGAGAATGGCAGAAATAGTCCTGTTAGCTCTTATTCTGTCACTGCTGTCTTTGCTTCAGACTCGGGCGATTCACATTTGAACGTTAGCTTTCGGCTTGTGAATAGGGCTGCTGGTCTTTTGGTTTCATTTTCTCCTTCTGCCAGTAGTTTAAACTGACGTCAAGTCTGGGAACAGGGCGAAATGTGTGGGCAACGGAAGTCGAGAAGATTTAAAGAAATTTCAGTTCTTCAGTTCTGTTTATGATGACATCCACGTTCGCAGTTTTATTCCAACCTTTGCAAACAATCTTTTAAGCTAAGGTTGTGGCCTATTTTCCATCGTGATTTAAAATTCTCTCCATTCACAGTGCTTGAGAATCATCATGTCACCATGCCTTGAATTTCGCTCTAACAAGGTATTTTGAAAGAAATTAAGCAGACACTGCTTGTTTCCATGAAATCCCAGTGGTCCTGGGCCTCATTATGCTCCATCTTATAATCGTACTACATACATATAACTTGGCTGGCTATCAGTTGCTGTCGCTGTCGCTACTGCTGCAGCGTCGTTGATCAAAATAACTGATAGAAAGTCTTTGTTATCGCGCTCGCCAATCGGCTAAAAATTCCTTGCAGTTTTTCCTCCTCCGTGTATGAGCTCCGAGATGCATCAGCTATTCACCACAGCAAGACCGTTGTACTTTTCATTTTTTGTCCACTTTTTTGTACGTGTTTTTTCTCTTGCATGAAATGCCGTCAAAAGTGGAGACAGGCGCGGCTACTATCACTAGCCAAGTTTTTGAGTCGAATCTCTTCGTTGCTCTTAAGTCTCATTTTCCGTAGGTGAACTAAGTGTTCCCTGTTCTGAATGTTAACTTTTTGAAACAGTGTATCCCTTGAACATATACATTGGCTGGCCTTGAGTTATACTTTATTAGTTACCAGATTAGTCCCCCGGCAACCGCCGCTACAACCCTTCCTAGTAAGTGCTCCACACTTTCCGATGTGCTCCCTACCACTTGTGACACTAACCTCGAGGGGAGTACGTGCGCACAAAAAGGCGTTTCATATGGTGGGGGCAGTGGTAGGCGTTAGTATGTCTACTGTTTGGACCCTGTCCCCGATGTCGCTTGGCCTATCTCCTCCCTTGTCCTCCTCCCTCCACTCTTCGCTACCCTCCAGTTGCCACTCCAGCATCGTGTAAAATGATCGGGAGTGCACTCAGTAGGTGTTTATGGTATAGCCGTTGAGGATGCTATCTCAATCATGCCATTGCAAAACATTCACAGCGCAAGTCCTGCGAGCTGACCGATTTTGTGAGCGGCTTGTTTACCATGAGTTTCCTTATCACTTCATTGCGGACGGACAGACTGACATACTTACATACATACATACATACATACATACATACAACATACATACAAACCGACACACCAAGTTAGCGGTTTATATAATAGAAGGATAAGTCTGGTATTCCAGCAACCTTCAGAACCTCCTCTCCTGAGTGAGCTTTACTTCTCCTCCTCCTCCCTCCACTGCTCCCAGCTGCCATTGCAGCACCTTCTGGAATGACCGGAAGTGTGCTACGAAAGTGTTTATCAAATCGGTGGGGTGCATCACAGTCATGCCATTGCAAAACATCGACAGGACAAGTCCTGCGAGCTAGCCCCGTTTGTTAGCGGCCTGTTTATTCCATTAGCTGCCTTATCACGTCCCCCTATTGGCGGACGGAGGATCAGACAAACTTACAAACAAACCGACACACCAAGGTTATGGTTTATATGATTAGGTGATCAATGTACTATATGAATACCTGTTTACATACCTAGCGAGTTCTGCTTCAAAAAAAACATGCAGCACATTTTGGAGAATGGTTGAGATGGTACGCTCCACGATCAAAATTGGTGGTGATTTCGTTCGACAATGGAAGCATACGTGATAGGTGAACGGAAACCCTACATTAGAATACCTTTTTTGTGAGCTCAGTCTCGGTATTACAGAGAGACACAACGCTCGGGGAAAGAGAATACACGAGAGAGCACGTCGTGTGAGAGGGTGCAGATTTCTTGTGAATGGACGCGAGATGCATAGCAAGAAGTACTAGAACCAGTCAGATTCAGTAATGAGGACTATAGGCAAGGTTCTGACCCTTGTCGCGGGCGTAAACGGCAGATCTGTAACATTTGGGAACAGCTCTACAGGGGGGGGGGGCAAAAAAAAGAGTCACTTTGCCCATGACGCACATCATCAGACTTTTTGTTGCAAATATGTACTGCCGCTATAATTCCGAGTTTTGCATCGATATATTCCTTAGATGTCCTCCCATAAGCAGAAGCAGTCCCACCTTCACTGCCTTCACGTACTCCAGAATATGACGTCATCCATCATCACCGTCGAGCTCAAGGAGGCCTACAATGGTCGCTCCATTCTGAAGCTGCCACGGATTTCCTTCAATCGGATAAGTGGTGAATAATTTATCAGAGACACTAGCTGTGACTATACAAAATAGCTTTTGACTAGCGTCGTAATAGTCTATGGTTTCTCGACGACCTCGTTGAGATCGTACCGTGCATCATGTTTCCGTGGGAGAATCTTCTGAAGTCGTAGGTGTAGAGGAACCCTATGTAATTTTTCGGATGGAATAGAAAGTGCTCTTCCATATGCACGTGGGCATATTTGGTTTGATTTTGGAAAGGGGCAATTTATTTTGCTTCGAACATGGGTGGAAGTGACTCTTTTCTTTGGTACCCCTGTATATACCCACCGTAGGGATTCTTTACTGGACTGGTCGCGTAGTGTGCCTTTAAGACCGCTACTCTATTGATTTGTTGTAAAAAAAAACACCTCATAGTGTTGCAGTGTAGCAGCACGTTTATTGTTCAAGCCTTTTTGAACACTCTTTTTTCGTTTTGAAGCATTTAGCAGAACCTGCCATATGCTTGGACTCGTCCTAGATTTTTTCTCACCCTCAATTGCCGGCAATAAAAGAGCCAACCATCTGGCGGTGCTGTTTGTTCTTAATATGTGGTCTTACACTCAATGATTCATTCTTCCCTCTTCGAGAGTGACGCAACACTTTCTTCTTTCCGCTTCATTTTCAAATTTTTTTTCAGTTTATTATCTTCCAAGAAACACCGGGTTTCGCGCTGGTAATTTCAACGATACTCACTTCTCTCAACTTTTACTTGAATTGTACAGAATTTCGAATATGGCTGAACCCGGCGGGGGTCAACCCTCGACTCACTGCTTATCATCCTTTGAGATAAGTTCACTCTAATTCAGCGGTTCGCTGCTTCGACTCTAGCCACTATTCCGTCCTCCACCGTCACCGTCAGTCGCCTCCAACGTCACTAAGTGACGTTATTCTTTATAAAATTGCTGTTCTTCCAAAAACTCTCAAAATTTCCCAGCTTATGAAAACTCTGTGCCGGTCTTTGCTTTTCCATGTCGTTGATTCGTCAATAAATTGAAATCTAAGCAACAAAAATAAGTTTTTTATTTCAGTAAGCTCAAGTCCATTATTCACCGGAATAATGACGTTACAGCTACCACTCTGCCACATCACGGTAGGTCTTTTCAATAAGACTTTTTCCAGTTAATGTTTTCTTTTCTTATTTTTTTTCCATTTCGCTCATCAACACAGCACTCGGTTGCGAAGTGTTACCATTAAAGGTTTTTCAACATCGTTGAACTTGTTCTGTTCCACGGAAAAGGAACACACTGGTCTCGAGACATTAAGATGCCCCATTGTTGAATGTCCGTAGGATTTTCCCGACTATTCCTCATGCTCACATGAGTTGGAGCCCTCAATTCACCACAATTTTCTCGTGTTGAAAAACAATTATCTAGTCCATGTTCCTCTTCCGCTTCTCCAGTGGGAGAAAAAAGGCGTTTTGCCCATGTCGCGCTTCAGCGATTTTTCTTCACACAAATCTCTGTCGATGGCGAGACTTGTTCAGCAAAATATTCCTCAAATATCTCTCGTTGAGTAGACCCAAGCCCTCCCTTGCTGCCCTCATCGTCTTCAGAATATGATGTCTCTGCCGTCGTCGTCGAGCTCAAAGAGACCTACCGTAACTGCTTCAGCCTAAAGCTCTTCCGTGGTTTCTCGAAACATTTAACTATTGGATAGTTTCCTGGAGACATTAGCTCTGAAAATGCAAAGCCCTTCAAGACCAGCTTTTCGAAAAACGTCGTAGGGGTACACGATCCTTAAAGGGTCCCATGGAGCTCGACCAGGCACCATGGTTCGAAGGCAATTTTTTTTAGTGCCGTTCTCCTAGGAGTCCACAGTCCACTGGGAACTTTTTTTAGGAAATGGGTTGTGCTTTTCAGTTATACATAAGTTGGGTGCATTCAGTTTCGATCTGAATAAGTGTGATTAAATCCATTTGAATGTGACGAACAAATATCTTTTTTTATTGCCCTCTCTGTATATTGTTTTCCTTCCAATGCCTGTCCATCTCCTTCCCCTCCATCTCGCCTTCTTCACACGCTTCGTTGATCTCTCGAAAATAATCATGCAAGTGTTCTGCAGTTTCTGAATTCGAAGCGGTTGATTGTGTGTGCTTGCGGGTGATGACTCGGG
>KZ352077.1:6187-17939 GCA_002352805.1 Teladorsagia circumcincta | reverse complement strand
TTATATCAATATCCGATCCATTTAGATAGAAACAAAGAATTTTGGAAGAAGTCGTGCATCTGCGAAAATAATGATGGAATGGGTGCGGGATACATATCCCCCGCACGGTCCCACGTGGCCTGCAAAGCGCGGGATATATATCCCCCGCGCTGTCGTCAATGTGTTAAAGACACTCGTCAAATCAAAAAAGAAAAAGAGACAGCTAAAAATATGCATGAATGTTACCAAAGGGGCAGTGCTTGACAATTCAGAAAGCATTCAGAAGCATATTGGCATATTCGAAACTTACTTTGCTGTGAAAAAGAAGGGTAAAGCCAGCAGAACCAGCAGGTTTTAGTTCACTTCAGCTCAAAACAGCTGATGAAAGTCGATTGATCGGCAAACGGGGCGAGAGCGCAGACGGAAACCGCGTCTTACAGCTAAGATAGTGTGCAAGCGGAGGAGCGCATACTACAATACGTATTACTGAGCTACCCGTCCTCACCACTAATAATCACTTGTAGACGGTAATCCTCCCCGCCAGGGTCAATCGTCACGTTGGACAAATTTCCAAAATTCACGACCACCCCCCCTTCTGAAGGGCCTCGGTACAACCCCCTCACACCCGACCCGAAACATATCACAATTCAGCTACTCGTGAGGAGCATTCCCGCGAGAAACCGAATTTAGCATTGGGGCGTGAGTTTGCATTTTCGCGCGCACTCGAAGCAACACGGAAAGGGCGAGGCGGACTGCTTATCTTCAAGCGATTGTAATTCAGTTAATTTTCAATATTTTTCAAATTTCAAAATAGATTTATAATCTAGAAGACACCTGCTTTCAGAGAACCTTTATTTTTGTGCACTATCTTCAAATCGCTGTGAGCTATAGGGTCGAGAATCCGGAATTCACACAAACGTCTACTTTTTTCTTTGAAAGAATGTAATTTTCTTCAAATTAGAGATTGTGAGAAATGGCTAGAAAATTTTTAGAGTACTTTTTTTTCTTTCTCAAACATACTCTAACTTTTGCAAAGTCTGTTTCCTTCGAGAAATGCCCCATTGGACAATTTTTTTAGGACCGGGTTTTTTGGCTTTCAAAGGGTATATCTTTTCAGAATGAACTTTTGGCAATAATTGTCCCCCTGGGATGAACTAGAAGATTAGAGCTTTCTAATAAATACCTGAACTCTTTCTAAAATCGATGGAGTCAAAAAATCGCCCCGTTGGACAATTTTGGGTGTATCGCGGACAAATTTTTCGCGGAGCGCCGGTTTTCTGGCTTGAAACTCTTATAACTTTCTTTATACTTTCTGCAGACTTTCTGCAAACCTTTTCTCCCTGGAAGAAACTAGAGGGTTAGTGCTTTCGAATGCATACTTCGTTTAATTCCCAAAATAATTTGTTTAAAAAATCGCGCTGTTGGACAAAATTTTTTCCTTGATTTTCGTAGCAACTCTTCTGAAATACGAGTTTTCAACACTCAAACAATTACAGCTCCCTTCAAACTCAATTTTATTGGAAATAATGATAACATGACATCGCACAAGCTTTGTGCATCATGAAGGATATCCAAGTTTTTTTTAGGAAGTCGCAGACAGTCGGGTTTTTTTTAAAGCTTTCTTATGAGCCCTAATAGTCAATCTACCGTAGTGGTCACTTTTTTTATTAACTTAGATCTAGTTTGAAAACAAAGGATTCCCTTGAGAGCATTTGTGTGCGTAGACAGTCTGTTATGGACACTACCGCAGTACTCGTCTGCTTAGAGGAGCGCCATACACTCGATTGTGGTTAATAGTAGAAGAAACACTCGAATGTCTTACCTACGTATTGCGACGTTGAACTTTGCGAATACGACCCCACCTTTCGGTCGGCCGAATACGACCCCCCCTCGTTCGACTTTGTCCAACGGACGGTTGACCCTGCTCCCCGCTTTGTCATGGCCGCAGCGCTGGGGCGTCCGCGGAGCCTCTCCCGTCAACCCGTGGGATATAGACTGTATTTGATGGGGGACAGAAAGTGATGACTGCTAGTAAGATCTGATAAGGGGCATCAGGACGCAAGCATCACGAAATGAATGACGCGCGGCCCAGTAGCAGTGAGGCGCTGTCTTCCGACTATGATGTATCGGGTGCGTCGAGAACATATTTGATGAGGACCAGAAAGCGATAGCCGCTATAACCGTTAATGTAAGCGGCGTAACGCAACATGCGAAGGTAGTATAGGTAGGAAAAGAGTCGAGAAAATTTGCCGTTTCATTGCACCAATATACCCCCTCTCTGCGTCAGAACTGAATACTACAGAAACAGCCATGATCACGAGGGTGATGGTCGGGGGCAGGGAGATGGGTGGTCGTATTGTGGGAGCTCCGTGAGCCTCAAGGTGGTGGTAAGGGGTCGCATCGAGACCCTCTACCACCACCATGAGGTCGCAAAATTTTGCGAAAAGTGCGAATGTCACGGTTGGCCCTGGTTTTCAGAATGCTTTAGAACGCAGAAGTCGCAATCCCGTTGCGCGGCTACGCTGACACTAGAGTGCTCCTACTAACAAATGTTTTGTAGGTAGAACGGGCATATTGTATCGATATGGCGAGTTTAGCTCAAACACGTTTGGCGAATGATCCATTTCACTCCTAATCCAACACCAAGAAGGCCAGAAGTCATCAAACCGCTACAGTTTGAAATTTTCAAATAATGTGAAGGCATGTCGAAGATAAGCGTTAGAGGCTCGCTCATCATAAGTGAGCATGATTTATTCTCGCGGCCAACACCATAACTCTAATTATCAGAATTCAAGAGAACTGCTGGGTGTTCACAGAATTGTGATGAATATACCAGCTCACCTTTGCTATTATGCGCATCCACGATGGACTTCAATGAAAATGGAGAGCTCGCGAAGTTTACCATCAGGACATGGAGCTCTTGAGGACATGGAGCGCTTTTCCAATATCGTTTGTTGCACGTTATGCGGGCATGTGCGTGAACCATTCGAGTTGTGATATTCTTTCTGAGCGGCTCTGGAAGTACCAAAGAAGGGGCAGAAGACTTCTCTTAGGAATTGAAACTTACTACATTACAGCCACATTTTCAATATACTCTGCAGCATCTGTAGCGTTGAAAGTTGCATAACGGTAGATTTTCGTTCAGTGAATGAGTTCACACATGTAAAAGGTCAAGAAAGCGGGAACCCGAGAAATGGAAAAATTTGTTTTCAGTGAGGATCAAACCAGAAGCCGTTATTTCTGCATATTTTTTAACATTCCCAGAGCCGCTCAGGAAAACTTATTCTCAGCTTTCGTTCTCACTGCGCGAGTTTCCATACCATACAGCGAACCGTTTTGAAAAAAGGCTTCATGAAGGCATCATGAAGGCTTTCGTGGTTGGGGCATCCGACTAATATATCCAATAGTGGGGTGCTTTGTGGATGTTTCACAGGTCCTCTGGATTCGCTGAGGCCTACCGTGTTGCACGCGATAGCTGACGGAGGGAAACTGATGTTAATATAATTTGATTAGTCACTGAACTGAAAGTAACACCACAGCCTACATAGGTTGAAAGCATTGTATGCTTTCTGGTCATATTTTGTAAATTCCTAAGGGAACGGAAAGCGTACGAACTGCAATCGATAGATTTGTGGTTATGTGCACTTTATCATGTGGAGATGTAAAACAAGATGATAACAAAAAACAAACTGTTGCACTATTATACTCCGACACAGTTCATACTGAAATGGACATACATATGACGTACCTCGTAACTGGCACCGCAAGCAATATAAAGGGGCAGCGTTCCGTTCGCAAGCAACTCTCAAAAAAATCCAATGTTACTATGATCTTCTACCTGCTCTGTGCTGCACCGATTCTCAGTGGAGTAAGCCTCTACTCACCCGTTTTGTCCGTAAGCTTGCCTTTAAGTCACGGAAGATTTCACCGATGTAGTGCAGCAGCTCACGATCTGTGTCAGTTGACGTCAATGAATCGAATGAGCTCTACTCAAGTCTCGTAGTGTCACACATGTCTAATTCTGTCAATTCGAACGCCGCCCTTATAGCTCGAACTGCTGAAATAGAAGGCAACAGCTTATTGGTAATCCTCGGCCATTCGTATCGGTCTTTCATCCTAGTTTCCTTGCAAAATCTACAATGATTTCAAAGCTTAGGAAGTGCTGATTCGTCTCTTTTACACCGTCACGAATGGAACTTTGCAAAAGAAAGCATGCTTTTGATGTTTCTTTCCATGTTGCAGTCTTCAATGAATTTTCAACAAATTTCAGGAAACACACCTCAATCCAGCCTGGGGCCAATGTTACTTGCTATTCTACTGGTCGCTGTTAATGTCATTAATGGGGATATCCCTATCGAGCACTCTGATGTTGAAGTCAATAAAAATCATAACGTTCATCATCTAGACTACGAAGACGACATGATATCGACAGAGTACGTGACAATTTGAGTGAGAATTTCTATTTTCTCAAATTCCATCATTGAAGTGAGCATGCCTTTGATAAGAATCGCGTCAAACGTCAGGCTATGGCGTGGAAAAAATTTCCGTCATCCCTCTGGAAGGAAGGAGTGAACTGGTTCGTCGACCGATCCACATTTCGACACCAATTTTCCTGTAAGCAAAATACGCCATTGTGAGTTAGCTGGAAATTCAATCGGAATTACAGTATGCATATCATTTCAGATAATGATGTTAGGAATGCATTCATGAGAGGGGCAAAACTATGGGAAACTAATACCTGCATCAATTTCACAGAAGATGCTTCGGGTGAGATTCACACAAATTTTGACCTAATATATGAATGCCGTGCACGGCATCAGAGAAATTTTCAAGAAGTGAATTGAAATGACACTAAGCTATAGCAAAACAGGATGTTTGCAAAATATAAAAGTTGCTTATCTGCGACAAAGTAAGCAACATATCATGTCAGAATAGAAAATCGCTCAGGTTCTGTATTAACGTCGTTGCAATATGCTTCAGTGTACAAAGTCGTTGGAAAAATACTCTGTTCTTTCAGCTAAAAACCGAATAAGGGTGACTTCGGGGTCAGGATGCCAGTCTCATGTCGGCAAAAACGGCGGCGAACAAACGATGATGTTGGGATACGGATGCGCATACACATATATGACCGCTCACGAAATCGGACACGCTCTTGGATTCATGCATACCGTTCAGCGTCATGACCGTGATGAATTTATCACGATCAACAACAAAGCTATTTCGGTAAATAATTGACGGCTATTATTACAGCTGTTAACATTTCAAGCAGTAATATTCACCATTTTCCCTATCAGAATGAACCTTCCAAAGTGATGTTGAAAGATCGGTTGAAAAAGTCAATGCAATCTCTACAGCATAACGCTCCTGCTCCTTTTTGCTTGTCAGCGCTGTTTTTTTTACCGCAGTTACCTTGCAAAAAAAACATTTGACATGGCGAAACACTGACCCTATGCAAGCCTTAGACCGCACCTCTCCTTTTCGGGCAACTGCTCCACAGCTTATGCTACCGGAGCACAGTTTCGCTCTAACACACTCTTTCATGACATAATATACCATAGCTCATCTTCACTCAAACGCATATAAGCGCGTATAGGCCGATCAGCCGTCATAGGCAATGATCGCTAAGATCAAATCTCCAGAATTTATTCTAAACACTTTGTCGTTAACGGCAGTGTTTGGACGTACTCAACAATCAAAAACAAGTTAAAATCTCCTGCTCATCTCGTTACATGCGTGAGTGCTAATAAGCTGTACTGAATGATTCCATAGAATGATGAATTAAACGGGTCCGGTCAACGCAATGTGTAGCGCATTCGCCCAGTGTGTGGAAGGCGCTGGTTCGAATTCCATCGAGGGTGAAAGGTTTGTTCATGCGCCAGTATTCTTGTGTTTTTGGTCATAGTGGGGCTGCTATACATCCTGGATCATGATGTTTGACGCAAATTGGACAACTATCTTGCACGAAATAATTATCTGATGTTTGCACAGCTGCGATCCATGGTGGTGGCTCACCACGTTGAACCTACGGATACATTGACTAGTGGTATTACGGATTATATCGTTTTCAAGCAATCTACAAATCATCGCAATAGATCATCGCAATAGACGCTGCAAGAAAGAGAAAAAACTATATGTCTGTTTCGTGCCTGCTCCGAGTAGAGCAACAAGCGTCACATTAACGTGAAAGAAGCAATCATGTCAATGCTTTCAGAGCAGTTATTATGGCGACTTCCTAAAATTGAGCCCGCAACAGAACGATAACTTTGGGTTGCCGTATGACTATGGTGACATTATGCATTACCCCGCAGACTAGTACGTTTGCATTTATAATATTTGTCTGAGCTCTCGGTTCGTGTGCATATTGTCGGAAGAGTCACTGCGCATTTATCAACTTTTTCACATTCATTTCCATAGTACATTGGCACATCATTCATTAGTATATTCAACAAATGTCAAACATATGCGCCGCCGTAATCTTAGTCAAAACATTGCCTTTTAGCAGATACTTTGTGATGCAGGCCAATCAAAAATCTTTAGCTCGTGCGGCGATTTACTTAAAGAAGTCCGCTCCAAGTCATCGGACTATCTCTTCTTCAGTTATTACACAGCGACAAAGACTGACGGTCTGTTGGCGCCAGGTTGCTGAATACACCACGCGGATCGGATCGCTCTCTAATTAACTTACTGGCTTTTTCTGGATTTTCTTCACAGTCCGTGGACGAGCATTGCCGAGATAAGGTGAACGTTGCCATGTTTGTTGAGCACAGTAAGGCAGCAGCGGGCCTATGCGTGTACCTATGCTATTGTTAAACAATAACAATGGTTTTCGTAGGTAAGAGCTCACAGTGAACCCTGCTTCGCAGCCTCACCAGCTCCAAGTTGTCTTCCAAACCCGTTCCGGAATCGAAATCCTCTTGTGTGCGTCCGAGCCAGTGGTGCTTCTGCGTGTGATTTAAGAACTTATTGAAGACCTTACTTCTTGTCATTCCCAACAAGGTTGCCGGATCAAATGAGAGCCGGCAGTAAGTTAAATGTTCATGCAAAATTTCATCTTCTCAATAGTCTGGAATCAGTCAGATCACGTCCGTCAGTCTTCGATCCTTCCGCTTTAACTTCACTTCCTTTAATGACAATAATGGCCGGAAAGCTTTGACAGTTCACTCTTTCAAAAAAAAACTTCGTAACGCTTTTCACACAGTGTGACAGGCTCACCATACTTGTTTTTCTTTCTCAAGATTCTGAACCTCGGCAACCAAATTTTTCCATGTCGTGAAATATAGCCTTGGTTCCGTCTTGACTCGTCGGCTTCTTGCTGCATCGTCTTCATGGACGCAGTTTCTGAATTTCTAGAGGCAGGATTTTCAGTACAGTCGCTGCTAAATGCTACAACAGATTTGCTCTAAAGAGAATAATGACCAGCGTTCACGTTCTACAGTAAATGTATCAAAATGATTACGAAAGATTTTGCAAGATGAAGTAGTGGATTCGTGAGGACTTTTCCGCTGAACAAGTATACTAACACAGCTTTGATTATTATAACGTGATGTTGTGAGAACTCGCAAATGTATAGTAAGTAGCAGTGTGTAGCAATACAAATGGCAACACATGAGTTTTAAATTTGACAAATTTGAAGTTGTCTAATATGTTTCAGTACAACTTTCAACGGGGAACCAGCAATAAAGCCGAAAGATGAGATGTATATACAGACGCTTGGGTCTCCGTTTCCTTCGTTCAATGAATATTCCATGATGAACGAACTCTACGGTTGCAAAGGTTTACCTTGATCTTCTGCTAAATTTTTGTTTCGTTATTTGCCAATCAGCATACAGGTATCACGCTAGTTTCCCTCTTCTTATATTCACTCATTCTGTTGTCGAGCTCTTCTTCGCTAATCAGACATCCAGTACGCTACTGTCACACATACTCACCTACTTATACTTGTCCATATGGGAGCTTCTTGTTCTCATTCATCTATTGTTCACTTACGTCGCTGATCATTTCAAAAATTCGCCTCGAAGAGATAGGAAGTGAGAGAGGAAGTAGATAAGTTTTCACCTGACAACCAATGTACATACATCAACTTTTGTCGTTTCAGATTGCTCTAGAAGCCCTCCACAGTAAGTTGCCACGTTTTTTCAGCTAGTTTTTTGAAAGTTTGTTTCAGAGCTTTGCAAACCAGTCACCTCAGCCGAGTGCGCGATGGGCGGATTTCCTCATCCTCGAGACTGCACAAAATGCATATGTCCCACTGGTTACGGCGGAGTACTATGCAATGAGAGAGTAAGCATTACTAAACTCCAAAACTCGTTAACGGGAACAGCGCGATTCTTTCTCTCCCCCAAATCGATGGCTCAGCACGTTGATAACAGCGCGCGTTTCGGTTTATTTGACCACGCGGGACATGATTCAGGAGGATTATGGTCGGTCCAGAGAAGTGGAGAGTAGAGAAAAGCCACATAAAGCACCTGAAAACGGGAAATGCGCGTTGAACTCCAGCTGCTACTATTGACCCGTTCTTTCCATACAATATGCGCCCTAATACGTATTTATTTATTGGCCTTTGGCTCTGCCCAGGTACATAGGAGCAGTCAAGGAATATTTCAAGTACTGTGTTTCTTTTCAAGAACTGAATTGCTAGATAGATGAAACTTTCCACGTTGCCTTCAGTGATTGTACTCAGCCTATTCGTGTGGGAAAAGAGTAGAAGCTGTGGAAGAGGAACCTACTGTTTCAGCCATCAGGGTGCGGCAATACAGTTCAGGCTTCATCGAACTGGACGGATCTTGTGGACATTTTGAAACGCAAGTGGAATGATCCAAACGAATACACGATGTGTAATTACTGGATTGAAGTATGTCCTGCGCTTCGAAAAAATTCCATTTAGAACTATGCATCTCTCTTCAAGATTGTTGCTGCTCTAGTATCTCACCAACTGAGTACATAGCAGTGACAGTGCTTGGCTCACCACATCGCACTATTATAATCTTGTGTTTTCTAGTCTCCAGAAGGAACAACAATCGAAGTGAAGTTAAGATACTACCCATGGGATTATTCCGATTACGGATGCAAATATGCTGGATTCGAAATCAAAACCAACAAGGATCAAACATGCACAGGCTTCAGGTAAAGTTGCTGTAAGCGCTGCAGGGTAAACAAACCAAAATAATAGCAAATGTTGGTAAATATACGAATAATAATCCGTGTTGAGCTCTGTAAGGTTTCTCAAGGCGCAACAAAATTTTCGTTCTGAGGAAAAATGGACAATTACGTATGAATTAAGGATGTTCTTCTGATTTTCTACTTTTACTCTTTACCTAAATATGAATTGCATTTACCATATTATACCCCATCGAACACATGAACAGCTACGATAACTCAAGAGTGAATTGAAGGTGGTGCAGCCCTGCGATTGCTGGAAAAGTGTTTCGTTCCTACACAAATCGTGTGCCACTGATCACGTACACCAGCCTTTCATGGGATCCCATAAAGGCCGTCTTTGAGTACAGATATGGTACTGGTTGACCTTTTTTTTGAAATCAGTTTAGTGAACCAAAGTAATTCAGTTTCTGCAAGACCAGATGCTTGAATGTTCTCTGCAGATGGGCATTCTTGTCAGCCAACGGAATGATATTGTGTTGAAGTCACGATGCTTTAGCTAATCTGTTTCAACTGTGATGAATATTTTTAATAATGTAGATTTACATCTTCATTAAACCCAATATATTCCGAGTCAACTGCCCAAATGGGGCACTCTCGCTACGATAGCCACCATGGCCGTTCTCTCGTGGTTTTTTCGCCATTTCTGCTGTCTTTATAGGATGACTATGGCAAAGGATCTCAGGAAAGGAATGACAGCAACGTGTTGTTCCTCATTTTTGCTTTTTATCTCAAACATGTTCGGAATTCGATAAGAAAATGTTCAACGTTCTTAACTGCTCTGCATTATCTGGTCATGCTCGGTGACTTGACGAATTTTCGAAAGGTGCTGCAGTCTAATAAACTGTTTTGACATTTTGAGGGACGTGAGTGAAATAGGTTCGGATCCAGATTTGGCTCTACTCATATTTATTCGTGCACTTGCTCTCATGTTCAACAAAAATTCATGCCGAGGTGGACTTCCAGTGTGGTTTTAAGGGCTTTCGTTTTACAGTGCCGGTATTGCAGTGAGAAAGCATACACAAGGGAAAGGGCGGCTAACATGGGGTTTCTTGCATGATCTTCATGAAATTCTCACGTCTTACAAGAACGTCTAACATTACTGAGTGCCCTTACATTCTCTGAAATGTCATACCAGTCACCATCTATGACACCAGTTCTTATTGGTCCACTATGGAGCTGCGCGGGTTTTAAGAAACTACTGAGGGAGCACGAGACCGTGGTTGTGATTGCGCCATATTTTTACAACCCTGCAAATCGTAAAACGCTCAAGTCGATTAATCTACCTTGCTCTCGCCTGCCCACTAGGCTTACAAGATTTTTACCCACCCTCCTGCTTCAGCGATTCTTGATGCACTGTGGTTGGACAATCCTATGACATTGCTCAGATCTTTTGTGCTACGCGAGCTTGATAATTGGAACATTTAGTTGCCTAGCGTAACGTTTCGACCTTTTCGTCTTTCTTCTAGCCCACACCCTCTCAGTAATGTCAAGATGGGTATTGTTCTGAATCCATAGATTTCTTAGATTTGCCCAGACTAACATTACTAACAGGGGTGAGCTCAGGGTCAACCGTAACGTTGGACAAATTTCAAAAATTTCACGACCCCCCCCCCTTCTGGAGGGCCTCAATGCGACCCCCAACACATAACCCGAAACATGACACAATTCGCTAGTCGTCAGGAACATTCTCGCCAGGGAACCGAACTGAGCACTAGAGCGTTGCGTTTGCGCTGACGCGCCCAATCTCCCACTTGAATAGCGCGGAAAGACCGAGGCAGACTACTAATTTTCAGACGAGTGTAAATCTGTTCAAGGTAAATATTTTTCGAAACGCTAATTACATTTGTAATCTACGGAACCCCTGGTTTCCGAAAACAACCAAATTTGTGCAGCATCTTCAAAACTCTGTCTGTCATGAGGCAGAGAAACCGCAATTCACAGAAATGCCCACTTTTTCCTTAAAAATATTGTATTAGGGTGTCCCAAAATTTTTGCAAAAATTTCGACACTTGATTTCGCAACCATGTTGCGTGCGAATGCGGTAAAGCACAGCTATAGGACAACTAGTGGAAAAAGGGCATGGTTGGTAGATCGTCACTATAGCTGACCGATATTGTACTTTGTCGTTGAAGTAAGTTATCATCAACTGAACTATGTCCGACCGACAAAACTATCGGCGTCTTCTGCTTCATTACTACCGATCTGGTCCCTCCGCCACTCAAGCCTTGAATGAGTCATGGTAGTCGATAGGCAGCAGTGCACTCTCCCTTCACACCGGCTGTAGATGTACGACCATTTTTCTAGAGGAGAGATTTCCCTCGACAAAGTTCCTCAAAGAGCAAGCCCTAGTTCCTCTAAGAACGACACACTTCCGGCTTCCACTCAAAGCAATCCCTCTCAAAGTTTGAAGGAAATGGAAAGAACGATTGCCACTCCCCATTCCACCATCCATAGGATTCCGCGCAGAAGTCGCGTTCTTGCAGCGCTCAGTGGAGTTATCCCCCACTTTCAAATTAGAACACGGGCGGTCGAGTGCGAGTCGATGTGTGCAGCAACTTCTCGACCGTAAGGGAACGAAGACATGGAACAGACTTGATGATCGCTCAGGAAGATA
>KZ352053.1:3972-16519 GCA_002352805.1 Teladorsagia circumcincta | reverse complement strand
CCTCAACAACATCTGAGGGAGGGGGCAGAGCGCAACGTAGGATTACCGCGAAGGACCCTTCGGAGGACATGGTCAGTTCAGACGCCGGCAGGACGTGAGAGTAGGACGTCGGGATGTTCAGGACAAAGGCCATAATAAATGTGACTGTTTATACTATGTGTTTGCTGTGTACTGGAACTAGTGGTCAGGGAGCGCCAGGGAGAGGAGCCGACTTGTGCGCTATACGATCTATTGTACCTTGCACACTGATCGATTGATAATCTAATGCGTAGATGCCTCGGGGAGCGGCGCCGTGCTGCGGGGAAAGCGGCACGGACCATGGGATGACCCGCAGGCAGAGACTAATTGAGTGAAGGGGATCCGGAACCCCGATCGTCACACGGGGAACGTGACATGGAGGGCGGTCTCGGGGAAGATGGATACCCTTCCCCAAATCGTTTCCGCGACATCGAGGTAATTACCTACTGAAAGATCGCACGGTGTTCTGCGTTTGACAAGCACGTGCATATGTACATTTCCGCTGTGTGAATACAAGTATGGTATGTTAGGGCGCATGCATAGTCGGTCGTCCGACAGCAACGATCGTAACTGTCCGGGACCCGGGGTTCCCGCACTGATAAGTTTCGCGCAACAAAAGCCATGAAGCCGCTTTCTGTCCCAGGATTGTGGATGCGTATCGATCGTCGAATACTCAGGCAAGTCTGACGATCGATACGCATCCAATGCCGTGAGACAGTTACGATCGTTGATGTCGGACGACCGACTATGCATGTGCCCTTACACAGATCACTCAACGCGTTCATATGGCTTTCATACTTTGCACCACTGCGAATTGTGAGGAAAGTGTGGAAAACGCCGGGAGCATTCAGCAAAAGCGTAGCCATCGCGATGCCTCACAGCAACACGGCTAACTGTCAGAAGGAGAGGCTATTTCGATCAATCGCCTGCTTAGTGACCAAGGAATCGCCTTGCTTACAATGCTTTCTTACTCCAGCTAATGCAGATGTCACGCTCCGGCGAAGCACGCAGAATTGCGCGGTTGAGGCGATGCGCCGAGTCGGGTGTGCCGTATTGATCCGTATGGTTTGCATTGAGCACTCCTCCCAATATGGCTGTGGCATCGCGTAAGAATCGCGGCACATGCACTATGCTGTAAAATCGCCGAGTCTGGCATCCAGCTGCCTTGTCGCACAGCCACGTAGCGGCTACTGCACCACTGATGGATGATTTTCGCGCTCTCCGTATCAAGGCGCAGTGTTGTCAAATACTAATGCGGCTTTGACGCAAATTGTGTGAAGACGTGATCTGCCAATGCCGATGACGCCACAATCCTTTCGAATGCATACATAAATATTGAAGCGAACTACCTGGAATCATGCCCTGCCAAAAAGCGCTCCTCCATGTACAACTGGAACTCTCGCCGTAATATGTCTGGTGAGTCGTCCATACCATCCTCGAGCATCTCCGCGTCCTGAACACATTTTTTCTCTTCATGCTAATTGTGCTTTTTCCAAGAATGGCTAAACTAGAAGAATGGCGCCACATGCACATGGTAAGGTTGAATCACGCGATACAACTGAAATCGTGGCCTATCCTTGCGTGATCTAGACAATAAAAGCTTGAGTTTTTATATCCAATTCAAATTCCTAACAATCTGAAAAGTGCTTCACTTTTCCTGAATTTTCAACCGCGCATCGTGATAATTCTACCTTTGACTAAGCCAGTATTCGGGAGAAGAAAATGTTTTAACTGCAAATAGCAAAAAGTTGAGAATCGGCACCCGACGTTGTCATCTTAGGCCGACGTCAAACTTTGCGATCCGAGTGATTCGCTACCGAATCGCTGGACACGAGCGATGCACCAGCGAGTCGAACTAAGATGTCGGTCAGACTCTGCGATTTGGAAGCGATGGGCGATCGCGATCGTCCATCGCTTGTCCAAATCATAGTCTGGCAAACATCTAAGCACCATCGAATCGAACGATGGATCAGCGAGTCGAATTATGTATTAGCGGATCGAACGATGTACCAGCGACTCTATAGTGACGGGACCAAACGTTTAAAGGAAGTCCAGCCACTTTCAAACAGTGTCACTGGACAGTGGACCCTCTTTGAAAATGGCGCGTTGAGCCCTTTGAGCGTTGGATCCCGCCACTACTGAGTCGCTGGTACATCGTTCAATCCGCTGGTGCATAGTTCGAAACGCTGGTGCATGATTTGACTCGCTGGTATACAGCTCGATTCGATGGTGCATCGCTCGTGTCCAGCGATTCGTTAGTGAATCGCTTGAGTCGCAAAGTCTGACATCGTCCTTACTCTTTTAGCCTAGAAAATTGGAACCCCAGACCCCCGAGTCTTATAGCCCCGAATGAAGAGTTCGCTCTTCACCACTGTATTTCATGAACAGATTAAGGTGTGAACTTAACGCACTTCCTGACTCATCCTGTTCAACTCCTCTCGCATTTCATCAAAACCGTTCTCCAAGCCTTCTTCTTCTTCGTCTTCCAGCTCGTCTTCTTGCGAAGACAGCATGTTGCTAACGTGGGCCTCCATTCGAGAAAGATGTTCCGCTCTTAGCGACTGCTACAAAAAAAAATTGTGGAAGAAATTTTGACACAGCAAGTTACTGGTTATATAAAAAGCTTACCGCACTGTCCCTGTGCCACTCTGTGTGGTGTTCATTTCGTCGTTGTGCGATTTCCCTGGAAGATTCAAACTGGCAGAGCATACTGGCCCATCCTCCCTCTGGACATTCCTCACGAGCAACGGAAGGACGAAGGTTCAATTGATCTGTACAAATATGGAATTACTGCGGCTTGAAATCAACCACACTCTTACAGTCATTGAGTTATCCGATGGAATTCGGAAATTTCTGAACACCACTAGATAATTCAGCGCTTTCATGACTTTTGACAATCTCAGATCTAAAGAGATGATCAGGATTGCGAGGAGAAAGTTCAACACAGTTGATTCGTCCTCTAACCGTTTGTAACTAGCTATTTTTAGTTATTCCACATCCAGATTTCTGCATATTTTATGGTCTACACCTTGATCGAACCGCCTTCTTGTAAAAAGAAGAAAAGTATAAAAAAGGAAATAGAATTTATTCAAGAATACATCCTGCGCCATAAATCCCTGCCGCAAATCCAAATTCACATGTGACATGATGGCTGCTTCTACATTCCTTCATTCCTTCACTCAAGTCAAAAAGGGTAAAATTAATAGCAAGCTGCTCATAGATAGTGTGGAATTTTTCAGAACGGTGAAAACCTCAACAATGTCCCAAGTGTCACATGATGATGCACGCTACACCCAATTCACTTCAATCCATTCCAAAACCCCGGTTCAAACATGGGAAAGACGCGCTGTGGTAGACAAGTTCCCTCAAAATATGCTTGCGAAAATAGTTGCCGTAGGTACAATCTCCTTTGAAAATAGTACCGCACAGAATAGAAGCACCAATCAAAAAGCCACTATCACCTAAATTCTACAAATCCTGCGATGTCTTCTCCGGAGGTTTCCTCCTTGCATGACCCTGCCCAAAGAAGGATGTTTGTATAACCTATCTATGCGGTCGGTAGTGACACTCAAAACATAGGTCTTAAATATACGTATACGTTCTTGCTGCGTAAGTTCTATTAACAAAAAGGCACCTTAGAATGAATAAACTGTGGAACTGTAGGTACAATACGATGACTAAAGATGATACTTAAACGTAAAGATCCTGAACAGCTCAAAAGGTTCTTTTGGATATATCTATTTAAGTAGGAACTTTGTTTCGAGTGCCTAACAACTGCTGGATTTCCCTCAACAAAATCAAGAAAGAACCAACCTTTCGCGTCAGTGAACTTCCCCACCATAACATCATAGAGATATGGCTCACGTTCTCTCATCTTCTCATCCGAAAAATATTTTCCCTCTCCTTTCAACTTTTGCAGCATCAAGAAACGCCGCTTCTTCATCTGTAGAGTCTAGACTTCATATGGCACATGATAAAAAATAACAGTTTTGTTGAGAAGTAAAACAGAAAAATAGAAAAAAACAACACTACTCGCATTTTGAGCGTCAGGCTTCCGTTTTTCGATCTGAGCAACCATAAATTGAATGAGAGGATCGACTTCATCACGAAACAATGCGCAGTCACTTGCGTTCATGTATTTGCCATACCTGTAATCTGAAAATGGCAATTCCTTATGTTTGACAAAAAACAAATGCAATCTCATACGTTGGGAACTGAATTTAAAAAACCAACACACCTTTGTAAAAACAAAGCTTTGTTGGTAGTTATGAGATCATCTAGAATACTACGTTTGTCACTCTCCGTGAGATCGGGATCATCATTTTGCTGATGTCGATAAAAAACATCAGGCTTTCCCAGAATCCTCTCAAACAACGATTCCGTCATTTCTCGCCTTAAAAACGCTTGGGAAAGCGAGTTCCTTTCGCAGATTGGATCTGAATTGAAGATCTTTGATATTGAAAGTGGAAAGCATAGCATCAAACAAACGAATGACTCATTAGATACAATAGAAAACTGCAACTGAAGCGTTTTGATGTCGTTTCACGCGCTGCGGCGAACGGAATCGAAACGAGGGCGCGGAAAAGTGGGCGTGGTCTCGGCGATCGCAAAAGTCGCGCAAAATTTTCAATGCGATCTTGCGAGGCGTTCGTTCACCGCAGCTCGTAATGATACTTCCTATTGGATCTGGTGGGGGGGGGGGAGAGTACAGTTTTAGTTTTGTGATCCATTATCATTCCAAATAGTTCCATAAACCTCACTAAGGCATTTTTAACAAGTCGAAAGCGGGAAGATGATGTGCGCAACTCGACCGACGTTCACAAAGATGGAGAATTGGTGTAGCTCCTTTCATAACGTGCGTCAAACTAGTGGATTGTTCAAAAGGAGATCAGATCCAAATAAGAAACAGGACAGTCGCGCTGCTTCTCATTGAGATTCATCCAGAAAATGAGAAGGGGGAAATTTGGGTCTCATCCAGCAAGGGTGTGGTTCACTAGGACAGAAAGTGACTTTCCGCTTTCCGCGCGCGGAACGTTTTTTCGCTGAGGAACCCCAGGTCCACCACTGCTTGGCAGTTTTGCGCGCGAAAAGCGAAAATGTCGCTTTCTGTCCTAGTGAACCTCATCCTCCTGCAAGGCGGCATGTGATGGGACAGTCCATCAGGGTGAAAGTTGGTCGAGGAAACGGCAACGGCTCGTCGAGGATTTTCACCCATTCACTCCGCTCTCCCTCGCGGATATTCACACTCGTCACTCGCGAGCCGCCTCTGCTCTCTGCGCATACATTCACTCTCGAAACTACTCTCACACAGTAAACAGCCATGTTCGAGGAATTCCTCGACCGTTATTCACCCTGCAGTCCATATCGCCTAAAGTAATAGAAATTTTTGCAGGATAAGGAAACTCCGGGGTAATTGCAAAAGCGGAGGAATGGTTCGCACATCCTGGCGTTTTTCCCACTGCAAATCTTGGAATTTTTGTAGGCGGCAGTAAACTGTCGCAACAAATGCCCCCCCCCCTCACTGAATGGACCCAAGAAGTTCTCCCGCTGGAATAATCAATACATGTCTAATCGTTTGCTCCCACAATACTTACAAGGGAAAGATGGAGGTCGAAACTGCTGTCTGGATTATTAAAACTGCGAACGCTGATTTCATTTCACATCTGTAACTCGCATCAGTTAGGAAAAAACGCCGAGTTGACTGCAAATGAAAAAAGAAACAAGGAAAACCGCCGATGAAGTTGTGAAAGTCCTTAAACAAGGACTCTCCTTGAAATAAGGGACGGGCGTGTCGGACGAGTTGTCTGCAGTGGCTGCAATCACTACGCACCTATACAAACAAGATATGCAGTCTACAAACAAAGAACTACGATAATAAGCGGATCAAGTGTATAACCAATCAAAAATGCGGCAGAATTTCTTCTACTTTGCGGACAGTTTACACGAAATCGCCCAAGGGCCTCGCAGCCATCACGCGGTCTCTACGGCTAGCAGGTGGGTGGATCCCACGAAAGGCGGATCACATGAGTTGGACCTATCCACAACCCTCATAAGCAGCTTACCGAATTCAGTTTTTGCTTCAACGACTGTTCAGTTTTTGCTTCAACGACACTTCATGTGTTTTCGACAAGAAATCGTGTATCTCATCATTCCATTAGTAGTCAAAATACGAATTCATCTGGGGTTTTTGCTTTAAAGGCAGCGATTACGATATTCTCAAGAAGGCTTTAGAGGGGACGTGGGGTGTTCAATGGTACGCCAGTGTCGAAAAAACAGAGAAATCTGTCATGGAAACGCTAAACGGGACCCCTTTTTGGCAATGGATTTTGACCAATGACGGGTAACCGCTCAACAAATCGGCGTATGAACGTCTTCACCGTACTGCTTTTTATGGCAGCATACCAAATCATGCACCAAGTGAGTTGCTTCAACTGTGCCGCTGCCGGCAACGTCGCTCGTCAAACTCACCAACTAGACTAGTGGGCGGATCGCTTTTGGGGGCGGAGTGCTTTCGAAGTCTTGCTCAGCAACCAGCGCACCTTTCGACGTGAAAGTGTCACACCTAGCTTCCTTGTCACTCAAGTAACTGCTTCGCGTGGTATGCTTTCCCATATGCGCTCCCTTTTCGTCGTAATCGTTGCCTTTAAATGATGCTACTTAAAAAGTTGCGAGTTTTTTTTTTTTTAGCTGGAAATGGCAGAATGGATTCGACATAGTCAGCAACGGTCACAACTTTCTCAAAAATTGTTTTTATGAGGAAATGTGAGCATTTCAAAACTATGAGATTTGTGCTTTCTATCATGTAGCAAACGCGTTTTGAGATCTGCCATCGGGGCTTATAACAAAGGGGGGAGACGGACATTCACAATAGGCCATTTGAAAACCGCTACTAGGTGACACTAGGACTAACAAGAAGTTTGAAGTACTGTTAGTGGCTCACTCACTTGAATGTCTCCCCGCCCCCCTCGACGACATGAGCGCCACTGCCATCTTTGGAATCCCTGCTGTGAAGGTTTTCTTCTGAGCTCGAGGGATCAATCGCTCCATGTCATTGTGCTTTCCAGCGTTTCATTGTATCCGGAAAATCCCTTCGAAGCAAACTTTCTGCTCGTTGTGGAAAATTTGAGGTGTTTAGCACCAACAGCTTCGCTGTGCAGAAGGGTTGACAATCTGTTCACAGTGACAAACAACCTGTTCACTCTTTCTATGGCTTACCACTGCCATTCTGTTCCCCATCGTCTTCTGATGAAAGCAGAAGCTGATGAACGCGGCTCCCCCACTTTCTTCACACTTTTGAGCGCGACCGCGGCGAGCGCGGCCGAGTCGATGGTGCGTGCGAACTGTGCGGGTAAATGCGAAAACACTCCATCAGTACAGTTCGCGGGCACGTTGAGCGCTTTTTTAAATTTATCCGCACAGTTCACGGGCACTATCGACTCGGCCGCGCTCGCCGCGGTCGCGCCCAAAAGTGTGAAGAAAGTAGGGGGTGAGAGGGGCGGGGCGATGAACGCGTCGCATGAAGAGACCCAAAAGGGAAGGCGATTCCAGTTATTCATATTTTCTCAACATGCTGTGGCAGTTCTGAACATTCTGGGTCTGCAGTCCTACGTCTCGCAGACCCAGATATAGGGGGTCGTATTTGGCCCATGGCGAGGTCCATACTGCCACTGCATGTTGTTCCTAGCAGGGTGCAGTCATTGGTCTAAGTTTTACGGCAGATTCCTGAAATACCGCTTCACCATTTTTGTCCCCGACAGCCTCCCGGACCCCCTTCCTCTGGATGCATTTTGCCTTCCGCTGTGCTCAAATCATTTTGTCAACGCACCTTGTTCTATTTCAGAGGGTCTTACTGTAACCATGACATCACATTAGAATGAAACTTAAACACTGATTTACACCCCGTGTCTATTGGCGGTTGGCTTCTCTTTTCATCGCGAACACTAATACCGCAACCTCTGTGAGGTCTCAGTTTCGTGTGCGGTTGGCTTATTCTGTCATTTGTCTTTCACTTCATTTTACAGATGGGCAGACACATACACTAGAAAGGGCAAAAGACTTCCCATATCTGGAGAGTGATCTGACGGCTGACTGTACGTGGATCAAGCGGTGAGGGCTCGAGTTAGGCTCGAGGGTGTAATGGAGGGAGTTTTCTGGTATCCCCTGCGACAGCGGTCCCCAGGGCAACGAAACGCAGAAATGTGCCACACAGTGTTGAGTAGTAGTCAGGTCGAATCATGAAGGGCAGCTCCACTGCGCTGAAACGAGGATGCTGAGCTGTACTTGTGGCTGGCCACGATGCGAAAGGGTCAGGAACGGGGCATTCGAGCGCTCGTGGAGACTGTTCCTATCCAGCTTAGGACGAGAGAACAGCTGCTGCGATGGTATGTACATGCTGTGAGGCCACACAATAAGGAAAATATTAGACATCGGCAAGTGACCACGAGTAGCCCTAAAGGTATAAGCACGCACTATATATGGAAGATCTCACCAAAGCCAAGGTCATGGTAGAGGGTTCCTTGGTAAGGTGAAAACGACACCATCCAACAAGAGCATCCTGCCAGGACCCTGCGGCGGTGCTAGATTAGATTAGCAGTGAGGAGAAGAGGATGATGCGGATGACCTTCGTCCGGCACGGTCTTCCAATTCCTTTTTTTCACACAGGTATTTATGCCACGCATGGTTTAGTTGTACATCAAGTAAATTCAAAGTTCACCCCTACCCGAAAGAGGTTACCGTTCGTACCGTCGAACTCGATGATGCTGACGGCTGAAAAAAAAGAGTTAGACGGTATGTACTCGTGCTCTGGAGGCCAAAAGTTCCTCTGGTATGGTTTTTAAAAGGGGCCACGTAGATTAGCTGTCAAATATGTTCGCCGGAACCGTACTTGATGTATATTGATACATATTGCTCTCATCTAAACACTTCTATTCAAGTACTGATATGGTATGTCCTTTGGTGTTTCTGAATCATTGAATCTCAACCGTTCAAGGAATTCGAAAGAGAAATCTACGACTAATTTTGGGGGTTTTCCTTGAAGAAGGTTAATGTATGGAAAACCGTTTCGGCGAACACTTTTGACCGCTACTGTAGCTAAGGGAAAGGAGACTGTCCCGCTGTGCTCTGTGTCTTCGAAGGAGGGTTCCTAAAAACGAAGGTCGACGAAGGGGACACTTACCCTGTGAAGAGAAAGGGGGATCTCTTGAGGGCTCGGACCGACACGTACCTCACGTAAGAATATGCTTCTGGCATCTAGCATAGCCTTCCTCATGGCGCAGTTTGTCACAGTGTCGGTGCGGAACGCCCCCTCTCGCTGTCTGAGCCTCAAGCCGTTGAGCAGAGAGAGCGTTAGGGCGATGTCAGACTTTGCGAATCGAGCGATTCGCTAGCGAATCGCTCGATTCGCAAAGTCTGACATTGCCCTTAGCGTTGAAGAGGGTAGCATCGATGAGTCTCATCAATGCGGAAATCAAAGCCAAAGAAGTGGTCCCATTTCCCGAGTTCAAAGCCGTTCTTCTTGTTTTTCTTTTCTTTCGCATCACCGACGATTTCTAATAACTTAATTTTAATTGTGCTCTCGTAGTATCGTAAAATCTGCCTTCAAGGAAACAAAGGTGCGCTTTGAAGCTAGGCATACTATGACGGCTGTACCCACAAATCATGATATAAAGAATGTTCGTTAACGGTAGGTGTCCGGCATTGATGGACCATGATCACCTCAGTAGCTAGGCAAGCCACTGAGTTGTAGCAATTTCAAGAAGATGCTTCTTCCTCGTTTTTTTTTTCTCATTGAATGGCTCAAGCGCCAGAAGTGGTCGAACTGGCACTGGGAGATGGCGCGGCAGGTGAGACGAAATGATCCATCGTGGGCGACATCGAAAGAGTCAAAATGGTCTCATAACTGGTACTCCTGACGCCGTTTATCTGGCGAGATTTTTATCTACAGCTTTGGGCATCAAGTAAATGAGGGAATTGGCCATTGAAGATCTACTCTAAGAGTTGTTTTATTGTTTTTTATTTGTTTTAATTTTATTTTATCTCTTATTTTATTCTGCACGAATGCCGTTCATTGTGAGCGATTTGCAGACGTCTTCGCTAGCTTCTCTACATACATCGCCGACTTCTCATTTGGCAACTGGCCA
The DNA here is from genome assembly GCA_002352805.1 of Teladorsagia circumcincta. Classification (NCBI taxonomy): domain Eukaryota; kingdom Metazoa; phylum Nematoda; class Chromadorea; order Rhabditida; family Trichostrongylidae; genus Teladorsagia; species Teladorsagia circumcincta. The sequence continues at coordinate 6,362 of KZ352053.1, read as the reverse complement.
AATGGGCGAATCGATAGCTTCTGACGTGCTGTACGCCTGAATCCATCGCCGTTAGCGACGCGAATCCCTGAATACACGAGGCCGAAGGGCTCCATCGCCTCGTCAGCTCACGGGCAACTGCCTGCCTCAACCACTCAATTACTCTTTGATCTCTGCCTTCTGTTTTCTCCTAGGAGCTCTTATGTGGGACTTTTTATCAGATTAGTAAATTGGATTCATCTGATAGGCAATCAGGGAGTGGAGCTGGGGAAAACTCGGGGAAAGTTTGAAGTTAAGTATGTCTTACGCTTGAATTGCTGAGCTTTCCGATCTTCAAATCCATAATGGTCATTACGTAGTGGCTACCTCACCCGATGAGTTCCGAGTTCCCCACATATTTGCGAGTGCTATACCGAGAGAATAATTAGCTAAAGTTTTCATTAGATGTTTTCACAAAACTACCTCCTGACGTGCACTGCTCTTCAGATCCACCCAGATCCGAAGGAGCGTAGAAGGAATGACTATCACACAACCAAAACAGCCTTGTTAGGACTCCTGTGAAGACCAGAGACTGAATGAAAGGTTGATCTGCGTGGAGGTGTATGAGTGACATCGGAAGGTGGGATCGGGAATAAAAACTACTGTTCTATAGGTTTGTGTGGGTTTTACCTGGCTACCCGACCTAGGAGGAGAATTCAAAGTCTCCCTTAGGCGACTACAGCTCCCGAGTTTACGGCCCAGCTTGGTAGGAGCAGTCATGGCTTCCTGAAAATCCTCTGCAAGGCGCGTGAATGATTACAGGAACGAATTTTCTGAATACTATACTCAGCATATGCTGGACGATAAGAGGTATCGTCACTTGTTCTTATACGCTTCGTCTTCGGGCAACGTGACTGTCAAAAGTCTGAGAGCTGGGCAAAGGAATGATCATCAAACCTCTTTCAGAAATTTTTTGAGAGGATGAGGCACCCAAGAATTGTATAGGTTCTTGTTCGGAAAGAAGGGCCTACCTAATAACTCTGGTAGTGAAATATGGGTGATAAAATTGCCATATTCACTCCAACCTCATTATATGAGAGGACAGCCCACTAGAAATCAAGGTAGATGTGGTCAGTGGTGCAGGGCTAAAATGAAAAAAAAAACGGCCTAGAACCCGGGAAAAGAGCCCCCTGTTTGCTCAATGATGTGGGCGTCAGGCGTTGGTGCAGGGGGTGCTGCTCTAATGTTGATGAGGTGCTGACCTCATCAACGTTAAAGCTACACCCCCTGCAGAAGTCAACTCGAAGAATTATTCATTGCATGGGAATAGTAGCAGCCCTCGTATAGCACAGATGTGCTTTTGTCGCGGCTCGAAAGTGCGCGACAACGGCGCTATGGTTTTGCGAAGCTGGCTTTTGGCAAGATCTTTGCCTTTGGGCGAATTTCGTTGGCTGCGTGGTCCTTTTACGATTGCTTGGTCCTGGCGCGATCGGAAGTGAACTGCGCCGCGTTCGAAGGAATGCTGCCTGCATTATGATTGCCTTTGCTTACCTAATCCATTTAATTACCACATTTCTTTGTTTGTGCTGGTGCTTGTGTTTTTGTTTGTATTAGTGCATGCGCGATTGCAATTGCATTTCTTGATGGCGCATGTTAGCAAGAAATGCAAGCTGGTTCGAACAACTCGTCCGACACCCCGTCCCTCATTTCAGAGGGACTCTTTGTTTAAGAGTTTCTCTGCGACTTTCTTTATTTCTTTTGTCATTTGCAATCAACTCAGCATCAATAGTTCCATTATCGACCGCTTCTACTCCACCAATTTCATCTGGGGCAGTTGCTTTGACGCTCTCTCTATTAGAGCGGCTAAAGTCAGAGGGCGACGGCGCGACGCGAACGGGCAGCGGCGCCAGCGACACCTGTATGGTCCTATACCACTGCAGACATACCTTTCGAGAGTGCTTTTGCGTTTGCTTCCCTGAAAAACTTGAATTCTCATACTGGGAATATACGTATGACTTGATACTTTCTATTTTCAGCGTTTTTTAAGTGAAAGTCGAAGGGTAGTCGATTAACCTGTGTGCAGCCAACGAAACTTTCCATGTGAGGATATTTTAGAAAAGTGGAAGCGCAATTGTAAGGAAAACGGTTTACCACTTGAAGGAATCCTCTTCGGAAAAATCATGACTCTACTTCACCCATAAATTACTGGCTTGGGATCGTTTATGTTAGCAACCAACAAATCGAAATAATTGCGTTCATTTTGGTAGACAACTCGGAAAACTGGAAGGACTGATACGCGATCGAATTCCTGCCGTACATTTGTCACAAATGCTGGCGGCGGAAACACTTCCACCTGGTTGCCGAAGTGCCATCATTGATAACTCTTGTTGACCTTTCAATTTATTGCACTAACATCTCGTACTTCTTCTACA
>KZ352049.1:6984-18419 GCA_002352805.1 Teladorsagia circumcincta | reverse complement strand
TTTAAAGGAGCGATTGCAGGCGGGTCCCGCAGCGGTATCCCCCCGAAATTGAGAAGGATTGAATCAGACTTGGGGGGACGAATCCCACTAGGGAGAATTGAATACAGCCCATGGTATTTCTTCGAATATCTTTGGAATGAGCGAGAATGTTCCCGTTAAGTTTTGCAACGATTCTCGTGCCGAGCCCTGTACGTCAAAATGCACAAATCTTACCCCTCCTTCGAGAAGGTAAGAAGGATATGCCTAATTTTTTGCATATCTTGAGGCTCGCCGCCCTCAAGATGTGCAAAAAACAAAAAAAAGCAACAGCCCACCGCTATGGGGCCGCGCGCGTCAGTCTCTCTCAGATGTTATCACTTTCTGTCACCCACCAAATATGATCCTGTCCCAACGCCCCACTGCTATTGGGCCGCGCGCTATGAATTTCGTGACAAACAGACACACACACGCACTGGCATACTTAGCGAATTATAAATAGTAGGATTGCCTTGAAATATTTTGAACACTTTATTTACAAGCAATAAACAACTGATGACCATTAATAATGCAGAATAAAACTACATACACTTTCTAGAGTATCGCTCGAAATCCAATTCAAGATCAGCCTGTCCGAGATATGTTCGATTGAATAGCAGCTCGTGAAGGCAATCAACTATAGCGTAGTCAAAATACGGTAGAATCTGAAACGTTTTCACAGCGCACACATTCACTGCATTATCTTTGAATATATATGTACCGGGGGACCGCACCTTGTTCGCTAAAAGCTCATGTCTTCTCGATAATCTGGGAAGATCTTCTATGCCAAAAATGCATATCTCATGCCGGAACAGCTTTGTAAAACAGGGGTATTTTCTGTTTTTCCACGCTGTGAACCTGGAACTTTTTCCTGAAGATGATTCATTCTAGCAAATGTAAGAAATACAGGGTGGGGCACAAATATGGTGACAATGCCGCACTACGAGAAACGTGCTTATGCGACAATGAGCGCAGCTTCGCCATAGCCCCTTACACAGGCTTTTGTTATATTTGTTTAATGAATAACTCCAATTAACTTGAGACAGCAATTCGAAGGAGAGAAGGGCGGAAGTGGTGTAATGCCAACTGGCCCACCTACCACGCGCACAGTCTGGGGATCAAATTCTGGGCTTTGCGCCATCCGGGTCGCAAGCCTTCCATCCTGCCGGGCTCGCTTAATTGGTACCACACTTGTCTGGGAGGATAAAAACACCGACTAGTACATAGGCTGACCCCCGCAAGTCATCGTATAGATCCAATCGCATTCAAATTGCACTGCGAATGTACAAATGAGAGGGAATGCGCACCGGATCCCAAAAGGGATTGATCAACGAAGGATGCCTTACCCTTTATTCTTTAAGCTGAGACAAACGCGACCACTAGTCTCACTCTTTGCTGGAAGGACTCCTTTTGAGAGTTGTTGCACTCGAAGATTCATTGCCAAGCCATCGTACAACTTTAGTGCGAAACACTATCAACGGTGTCCTTATACATTAAAGCAACAGTTCCAGCATGATCGAAGTGGGCGTGGCGCACAGAAGTCGCACCGCATTTTGGCAGCCGTGGAGTTCGTTCACGATCACGATTTGCATCGAGAATCGACTTCAAATAGTCCCTGTTGTACCAAAACAATCGCAAAAGACGATTCGCGATGCAAACCGTGCTCGTGAAACATTCGTCACGTCTGGCAAGAAGAGGTGTCAATTCTGTACGCCACGCCCACTTCGACCCTGCTGAGACTGTTGCTTTGAGGTCGTCCCGTTACGAAAGCTAACGGGTGTTGTGAATGTTGTCGGAAACATTTGAATTTCAAAGAGACGAACTAACCGGACATTTACTTGTTAGTACTCAAACAAAACTGATCACCTTGTGAAATATCGAGTTCCTTGACTCGTCTTGTTTGCTTTCAAGCACGACGATGCAAATCTTCCAGGCATATCGAGTTCGACAGTTGCTTTCAGAGTAGCCAACAAGACTTCGTCAGCTCCATACAGCTAAACTATGCACAATCAGCATAGAAAAGAAAAGAAGAAGAGATTCGCGACGAAAAATCTGAGCTACAGTAAGAATTCGTTCCTTAGGCGGCGTCTACACCTTGAGACAACTTGCAGAGTGTGTTTATCCCGTGAAGAATATACGATACATTTTACGTTCCTCATTATTCTTTACGACTCTTATCCTATTCAGTTCTTCTCTCTATACTGTTAATTTTGTTTCTCATTTTGTTTGTGCGAGCTCGAACGAGTTTTGCTTGGAATGTACATACTTTGTTTTTTTTTACCTTTCGGTGCTAAAGAAAATTGAAAGGTGAGAGTGTGCGGGCGAGTTAACGGTGGCGTGACTGAGGGTCTCACAACAAAATTATAAGCTTCGGGAGTTCCTCATTTAGTTTCGTGACCGTAACCTCCCGCAATCATGCAGCCTTCAGATTCAGTTCCAACGGTGCATTTACACACAAGGACGGCCACACGTGGAAACCTGCTCGACAATGAACGAAGTGGTAGCATCCATAAAGGCTGATGACTGTACAGACGACTGATCACTGTATTCAGAATAGAATATAGAAAGAATAGTGAAAAAGAACTTTTATTAAACCCTAAACTTGTGCCAGAGTGATTCTTTCGTCATCAACATCAGAGTAGGTCCTTGTTTCGAATATTTCATCTCCTAAGGAATCTAAAACCAGTACTACTAGGCAGATCGTAGCGCTGAGATATTTAAAAGTGGACACGATGGACATAGTAGTTCCAAAATGATCAGAATATCAAGCGCTCTGTTAGGGCATTGATCTTTTCCGTAATTGAAATGAAGTCGTTCCATGGAAGTGCTGCTTTATCAAAAATCCGTAGCATGGTTGAGATTGATTGATTAGGTTATTCTGGCAGCTTCATCCTCCTGTATCCTTCTTGAACACACCCCCCAAAATTCATGACGTAGCTCAGCCAGCCAGCCTTGGCATGGATCATATCCCATTGCGATCAGTGACACCTAGTGCTTTCTCTGTTAGAGAAAAGATGTACGCTCGAAGAAATATTCCGCCTCTCTGAATGCAACACACTTCGTGATTTTGCAGAAATCATCTCTCAGGCAGCCAATCAATAATTTCAGTTGTTGATGGAAGTCTGACACATAGTAGACGATGCGTTTTGCCTGGGTAAAAAAGTTTGCTAGCATCCTGCAGATGGTCAGCAGCTACGTGCTGAAATTATTTGCCTTAATCGATGACTATTGTGCGTATTTGGAGCGAATAGGAAATAGAGAAGGTTCCTCATTCATGGTATGCGTCACGTTCTAGTGAATTCACTCCCAACGCCCTCAAACTGCGGCGAGTACTCTTCCTGACAAGATGCCGTTGGCACTGCGATCATCCCTTGTAGTCTCCACAATACTGTTTTTGAGGCGAATTTTGCGCGTGGGCAGAGCACTTGGCGCCTGCATCACTGACAACAAATGTGATGGCTAACTGGTTGTGGAGGTTACGATATAGAAGCAGGTCGGTCTTTACAGAGCGACGCGAGAAGGCCGACTCAAGGCGAGGAGGAAGTCTCCCCTCAGCCCAAGTTGGCGGAGCACTCGCTGCAGAGCCGGTCGTGTTCCCCCCCCCCTCCTCGTCTGGTGGCAGCCTTCAATCATGCCGCTGCGAGGACACGCCGACTGTAAGTAGCTCGGGTGAATGATCCCGAGCGGGACGCGGTTCCAATACGTGAAGTCGGCTGGCCTGGTCTGCCCCTGAGCGAGGTGGCCGAGGGAAATCGTAAGTGATTTTAATTATTGCATTAATGAATATATCAGTTCAGCTCCGCGTGCTACAGCGCGCATGACTTCTCGGGTTTTAGAGAAAATGGACAGCCTCTGAAGGGTTAGGTCCCGCTGTCGAAGAACAAATCAGTTTGGTGCTTCGTGAAATTCGTAATGACCTTCGATAGGCTTCCCTGTTTTGCTAAAGCTCCGATTGTGATACGCGCGGTGAGTGCGGAGCTAACTGGTGCTTATAAACAACTACCATGAATAAGAGGTCAGGATAATTGAGCGGTCGAATAATGAGTGACGTTCATGTTGAAGTAGAAACACCCAGTATTCATAATGGCATATCATCAAACAATCACCGTACACTCCTCGGGACTCTAGGTAGAGTAGCGGTCGAATGGCAATGCATTGCCATTCGAATTTAATGTGAAATTTGCATTCCAGCGTCATTTATCAACTTTGTCAGTCCTTGTCACTTCGTGGCTCCCACTAAATATGTTCCAGTCCTACCCTCCACCTCTCTTGCAGGAAGCAACGTTCCACTGCTGCTGGGACGCCCGCAGTGAATTTCGTAAAATTCGCATTCCAGCGCCTCTTATCAGTCCTTATCACTTCGTGACCCCCACCAAATATGTTCCTGTCCCATCCTCCACCTCACTTGTGGAAACCAACGTTCCGCTGCTGTTGGGACACCTGCTGTAAATTTCGTGAAATTGCGTTTTAGCGCCTGTTATCAGTTATTATCAGCTGTTATCACTTTTTGTCTCCCACCGAAGATGTTCCCGCTTCACCACCCACGTCACTTGTCAAAACCAACGCCTCACCGCTGCTGGGACACCGCTATGAATTTCGTGAATTTCGCGTTTTGGCGCCTCTTATCAGCTCTTATTAGTCCTTATCACTTCGTGACATGTTCCTGTCCCATCCTCCACCTCACTTGCGGAAACCAACGTTCCGCTGCTGCTGGAACACCCGCTGTAAATTTTGTGAAGTTTGCGTTGTGGCACCTCTTATCAGCTCTTATCAGTCCTTATCACTTCGTGACCCCCACCAAATATGTTCCCGTCCCACCCCCTATATCGTATCCTAAAATCAGCTCCTGGCGACTACTGGTACCCGTGCTATGAACTTCCGGTCAAACACACACACACACACACACCAACAGACACACTTAGCCGCTTATATATAGTAGGATAATGTTCACTGTGTAGTATTTATATTCATTTCTCAGTTATATTCTCTGAACTATCTATCCCTATCCCCACTATATATAAAGCGCTATGTCTGTCTGTCTGTCTGTGTGTGTGTATGTGTGTCACGAAATTCATAGCGCACGTCCCAGCAGTCACCTGGAGTTGATTTTAGGATATGATATGGGGGGCGGGAAGGGAACATATTTGGCGGGGACCCGAGGGTGATATCAGCTGATAAGGGCTGATAAGGGGAGCTGAAACGCAAATTTCACAGAATTCACAGCGGGTGTCCCAGCAGCAGTGAGGTGATGGTTCCAACAAGTCATGTGGAGAATGGGACGGGAACGTATTTGGCGGGGACCCGAGGGTGATATCAGTTGATAAGGGCTGATAAGGGGCGCCGAAACGCAAATTCCACAGAGTTCACAGCGGGTGTCCCAGCAGCAGCGAGGTGATGGTTCCAACGAGTCATGTGGAGGATGGGACGGGAACATATTTGGCGGGGACTCGAGGGTGATATCAGCTGATAAGGGCTGATAAGGGGCGCTGGAATGAGAATTCAGCGGCATTCACTGCAAGTGTCCCAGCAGCAGTAAGGCCTTGGTTCCAACAAGTGATGTAGAGGGTGGGACGGGAGCATGTTTGGTGAGGGACAGAAAGTGGCAACATCCGACTGACTGATAATAACGATATGCGTAAAAATGCAGAGGTCACTCAAAACCCGACTCTAGATAAGAAACGCGTTTTTTTTCAAATTACTTCAACTTTATTTTGATTATGCCGTCATCGCCACTCAACCGCTGCTCTACCTTGAGTTCCTAGAAATGTACAGTGGGGTTGATGAAACACTGCAATGATTACTAGGTATTTCCACTTCATCGTCAATACATCAATTACTATTCGACCGCTAAACTATCCAACCTTTCGATTCATGATGGTTGTTTACAACACCAGTTGAGCTCCGCACTCTACCGCGCGTATCAAACGGTGAGCTTCAGCAAAACATGGCAGCCTGTCGAAGGTTCACTAACGAGTTTCACGAACCAACTAATTGTTGGTTTCTTCAGTAGCGGAACCCAACGCTCTACAGGCTATTTACTTTCACCGAAGCCTACCATGTCATGCACGCGGTAGTGTGCGGAGCTAAACTGGTATTCTATACTTCTCTATATTTCTCTGAACTCTGGGCTTTTTCCTACTTTCATGGCGGTCAGGTAGTACGATTTCGATCCTCTTGCTGTCTGTTTGTTTATTTGGTATTTATCCAGTGTTGATTTAGTGTCTAACTTCTCTACGTCGTGAAGTGTAAAAGCGCGTCATTCGGGCGCATAAATAAATAAATAAATAAATAAATAAATAAATAAATCTATGTCCACGTTTCGCCCTAATTCTATGTGTTCTGTGATCATGTATTGTGTATGCTGGTTGCGTCATGGTTGGCAAGGGGTAATACACTAGGTTCTTACCATAGAGCTGCGGGCGGCAGTAGGGACCCTCTGGGAACATCATGGTCCCCGAGTGGTAGTCCGCCTCTCCTGCGGGGGCGCACGAGAGGCGTTGTGGGCCCGATGGAAGGGCGTTGGGCAGAAGGATTTGAGGCACCAGGATTAGTCAGGAAGAGCACACTGATTCCAGACACCTTCTCGGCAAGAACGTATTCAAGTGATTAGATATTGCTGCTTCAATTTTCTGTGATATGAACTTTAGGGTTTAAATGCCCGAGGACTTATGACTGAATTCCTGTTGTTCATGCTATCCCATGATTTATGACATTTAACCAAAATACGCGATGTCGTCAACGTGTTAAGCAAAAAATGACTCACATCAGTATTAAGTTGTTCCAGTAATCCTGTAAGATCAACTGTATTCACCAGCCAGCCGACAGTAGTGCGTGATAAGGAGGTTTGCACTAAACCACAAGTCTTCCTTAGCGTTGCGTTCAATTTTATTGATGACGTCTCCATTTCTGAATAGAACTTGTAGCTTACTGAAGCTTGTGCGTTGTTTCAAAGGACCTCGTATAAATAGTTTGCTGTTCCGAATTTGTTGAAACCTATTAACATGTCTACCGCATACCGTTACGAAAGAGCTTCAGTGACCGTACATCCCATTTTGCGAAGTGGTCCCACCGATTTGGGTCGCATTCGGTGGCACCAATATCATTTGTCCCATCTAATGCTTGTAATATCGAGGCTGTCTCATACACAGACTTGATCATCATATCGTAGTTCTGAAAACAATTTCACCACAGCATTCGTTATACTCACACAAAAACTAGTAGCTGTCAACACTACTCGCCAAAGCAGTTTCTCGTGCAACTCTTTGGCGCTTTAAAAAAAATCAAAAATTAGCTGAAGACCTTTTCGTCTGAGTATCGTGAAACTTGAGAATCAAGAATTTGACCCATTCGCGACCATGCAGGATTTTCAATCTGCCCGTTCGGACCAGCTCCGTTTGGGATTATCGCAAAATCGAATTATCGCAGCTACTGGTAGCCGTCATTGTCCTTCGCGAGCCTTTCTTGAAGCGAGGTGAAGTGGTAAAAATCAACAATTTTTGCTGAAACTTTTCCCATAAGGGCCACTGGTGGATGGAATGGTACCAAGTGAGCATCTTCGCGTCAGCCACCAGTGGCTGACATTGTCGCGAATGGGTTAAAGTACTTAAAGACAGTATCAATATTTGAAGCAATTCATTCAAGAGGGAGAAATATTGCACGAAAAAATGTTTTGGCTAACACTTTTGACCGCTACGGTACATCGCAAAATATGCTATCAACAAGAACGGAAGCTGACCTACTTGCATCATTATCACATGCTCCCAACCGGGAATGTTTGAAAGGATCTTGAGACATTCATAAAAAGCATGGTTTTGATATCGGCCAGAACCAGTGACGCTGAATCTTGCTGAATAAGTCAAGATGATACCCCAGTTTACTTGAAGGAGCAAAAAAAATATTTGACGTGGAAATTGTTACCGCATTAACCTTGTTATTTCATAAAAATTTTCACAGTAGCTCTCTAAGTGAACGATATCTGAAAAATTCAACCCAGAAACATGGTGCACTGGTTGAGCTATGAGGCCCTCGACGGATCATTTGCCATTGTGGTGGTTTCTATAAAGTGGGCTTCAAGTGGGTTTGCATAGTCAAAGCTTATGTCTCTGAAAAACAATCTGGCAGTGGTGAATCGATTCAAGAAGATATGAAAGAGCTCGAGGCTGAAGCAGTTACGGTAGGTCTCCTAGCTCGACGACGATGGCAGATGACCTCATATTCTGAAGACGATTGCCACTGCCAGATTGTTGTTAAGATGAGGACAATGGAAGAGGGCTTGCATCTACTTATAGAGGGACATACGAGGAATATTTTGTTGAGAAGCTTCCGCCAACTACGGCAACCTCTCCGAGGAAAAATAGCTAAAGTTTGACATGGACAAATGTTTTTTGCCCCTCCCCCTCACCCAGTGCAGCCGTCATCAAACTTTGTAAGCTGTCGACTGTGCGCAGTAGTTACCTCGTAAACGAAAAATTGCAGAAAATTTTGGGACACCCTAAGCTTATTTAGCATAGCATCTGGTGATGAAAAGGGTTCTACATTGAACAGCGGATACCACGTTATCCACTCGCACGGTATAAACTTATTACTATTACAAACAGGGTAGTCTGTGGATACAGCGCCACTGCCGTCATGTTGAACACATGGCGCCAACAGTGCCTCTGCTCATCCTTGTGGCGCACTAGAGCAGCTGAGCAGATGCATTTTAATTGGCAGGGCACGATGTACACTCAATTTGTTCTACCAGAGCTTTCGTGAAGAAATCACCGCGAGGATAGCCGATTGGTAATTCGATTGAAGCTAGGGATCGAAGTCAGTAATCACTTTGATCCATCGCCATCACCAATTCTCGAAAACCAAGTCGGCTCCAATCCAGGTTGCTGACGCGTACTTCAACATTGAGGGGAGTTTCTGATTGGAGACCGCGTTTGCATTCTACTCGACCCTAAAGGCATGCTCCAGGATCGAACTGGTGAAGTTTTTATGGATTACACATCAATGCAAAAGAACAAGTGCCAGATTTGTCGGCAGTAAAGAAAGAAAGGAGAGATGTGTCGAAAATGCCCAGGTCAAGGACTTGATACCTCCGTAAGGGGCTGTGCTGAGGGTGATGAAGGACGGAAAGGAGAGCATAGTTCAAGAGAGCGCAGCATTTAAGAGGGCTGCTACAGCTGGCTGCAGCGAACTTTGTAAGGCCCTAACACCCTTGTCGGATGTTTTCACGCTCGGTGTTTTCACGCCCGGGCCACATCTGTGGTTGTCTTCTGAGCGCCTTGTTTTTCATGAAACTGTCAGCGAAGGCGGAGGTGATGTAATTGTAATTGCTGGCTGCCGACATTCACTCCTGTGTTTTTCCATCAATAGAAGCACAAGTTTCCAAGGGGGCATGATGAAACATTTGGGTGGAAGAGTCGCTCTCCCTAAATCAGCTGTTTAGGTCGATGGTGAACTCCTTGCAGAACTGTGAAATTTTTGTTGGCTACAGGTAGCACGCCGATTGGCAATAAGTGCCAATGGAGTACAATCGTCCCTTCCTGTACAGCAGCTCTCCTGCTTTCCCGCAGGAGGATGGAGGTGCACTGCATTGTCACATTCATCGACGCATGTACACGTACATCAGAGCCGCTGTTTTTACCCCGGCAAAAAGGCCGGTATCAAATAACTGATATGGATGAGATGATAAATGAGAGTTGAAGCCTATCCAGCTGACTGCCTGACACGGTTGCTGGTTTAGTGACTGGAGCTTTGTTCCCAAAATGAAGACAAGTAAAGCAGAAGCAGAAGATCACACAACCCTCATTAAAGGTACGCCCCAGGATCAAATTGGTGTGGTTCCTGCACAAGAATCGAATGTATTGGTGCGAAGTGGTCCAGCAGTTAAGAAGAAACGAAAAGAATACATGCGGAACGCTCTGGTTCAGGGTTCGCCAACCTTCGTAATCAACTGTGCTAAGGCAATGAGGGACTGAGCTGAGAAGATAGCATGAGGTGAGATAGCGCAACAGATGAGAGGTGCCAGACGACGCCTGATAAGAGAAAAAAGCTGCAGCTTCAGCAGTTCACTTTGCAAGGCTCTAGCACTCTCGCCAGGTGCTTTGCTTCCACGGGAATACCACATCTGTGATTGTCCTCTGGGGATCCATCCTACAGACCGAAGAGAATCGTACATATGACTTCTGTCTGGGGTATGCCTTTAAAGTTACGAGCCGGGATCGAGGTCCCAAGACCGAGTCCCTCCCAGATGGAGAAAGAGGGTTCCTAAAGCGACACTGTGGCGACTCGAAAGTGCGAGACAACTGCGTCAAGGCGCTTCTCTCCGTCATACCACGGCTGGCCTCACGAGGCGAATTTCAGTGTTTTCTATGCTGATTTTTGCTTCTTCTCCTCACTACATAGTATTTCTCATTGCACCTCTTGCCTAATTTTCAAATAAAAAATATACTAATTCGATATTGGCTCGTGCCTTTGAATACTGCGTGCTCTTCAAATAAAAACAGGAGAATTACACTCACCTTGTGTGACTAGAACATTCGGGAAGCACTTCGAAAGGATTTGAATGCGACTGTTGAACAAATCTAAAGCTTTAGCGTCGACAGAATAGCAAAAGACATTCTGAGGATGATAGCTTGCAGCAAGCTCGTCTTCAATGAAGTCGTAACTCTAAAATAGTTCGGGGAAAGGTTCTGTTCTTGACAAAAATCTCCTGTTCAACTCTACTTATCAAATACACGTTCAAATCAGTCGGTCACAACGTTGAGCAGAAGTCCCAAAAATTCCACCACCCCCTCCAAGGATGGTCTTGATACGATCACCTACCACAACACGTGGAGTGGTCACCCACAGACACGACCCCCACACCCTACCCCGAACCATGGTATCACCACCATGACTATTTTACATTATTTGATCGGGAGACCAGATGACAACTCCAAATCTGACAGTTTTTTTCTTCAAAACGACCATCTTCGAGAAAGAGGGAGAAGCATGTAGCCTTACCAAATTTGACCTTTTGCCGCAGCTCCTAAGTTTCCAACAGAAATGTCAAAAAGCCATCGGGACGACCCCTTCTCTTGCTAAACCATCGCAGAACCCCTTCCCTCCAAAATCCATCATCCAACACTCTAATCTGGGCAGTCTCTTCAGGAGGCTTCGGCTTTATTATTCGTACTGATTTGAGAAAATTAAAGGAATCGTCCACAGATAATTCTTGCATTCTTCTCAACGTGAATACGTCAGTTGTGATCACTAAGACATCGTACAAAGTTTTACGCAATAAGAAACACTTTCGGAGGGAAACAAACCTAAGAAACCGCACCCTGGGGACGGTCGCGGGTAAGTTGGGCGCGTAGGAGACAATGGAACGCATGGGAAGTAGTACGCCTTGGGGCGACTACGTGTCAGGCGACGCATCGGAAGAATCTGGG
>KZ352048.1:5237-17954 GCA_002352805.1 Teladorsagia circumcincta | reverse complement strand
AAGTAAAACATCGATTATGATGGAAGGAAATTTATGAGTTCAAAAAAAGCTGCGAAGAGCTGACGCTGAGAGCGTGGCGCTTTCATTAATGCTATACTCCATATATGGCAATTTCGCACTGTGGAAATCCTACATAATAACCCAGTTGAAGGAGGTTTTCGACATTTCTGTCGTAAATTATAAGGTGGATAGAGTCGCTCCCGAATAGAAATACCAAAGGCCCTCCGGAATCGATAGAAAAATACCTCATCATTGACATGGATTGGGTATCTCTTTTTGTTTTTGCTCCTGTTTTTGTCAATTGATTTACGCGATATTCACATATGAGTTCGCATAAATTAAGCAAACCTTAGTCATTGGCGATAAAAGGGTGACAACGCATGATTTACCAGGGAGAAATCATGTCGTCTCTCGCTTTCCGTTCTTTTTTTCCTCACGGCAGAAGTGTTCTATAATCACTAAAAAAATTCAGAGGCATATTTCAGCTAGAACTCGTGTGATCAATTCTTTCGGTACTGTAGGACAGAACAACAAAAGCAGTCGCAGACGTATACTCTTGCTCATTGAAATTGCTCGAAAGGAGTGCTAGTGTGGCTTCAGACGTTTGTGTTTTTTTCCCTCTGCAGTATATTGTTGTCTGGCTTTCTCTCAACTGTTGCGCTGTCTCGCTTTACACCCTCCTCTCCGCGCTTTGTCTCTCATTTGGCGACTACGAAAGTGAGTAAGCTTTTAACCTAAGCATTTTTGACAGTTTGTTTTCCTTCATTCTTCACACCAACACTTTCATATTCGTGTGCAAGAACCACACCACTTTGATCATAGGGCATGCTTTCAAAAACAGCTTGCTGGACCCACAAGTAAAATGAAATTTTGTGGGTATCCTTCACGAGCGTTTCGGCAGAAAGAGAAAGACGGATGTATCTCGAGAGGAAATGGAAAGTAACTTTTTTTCGTTCCATTAAAAGGAGCACGGCGAACACATTCCACAATACGGCAACTGCCTTTTTCATGAGTGACATTACTTTAACGAGGCTATAACTACTTTATAGCTATACTAATATCTGAGAGATTGGTAGCGGTGTGATATTAGTAAACGAAACCTAACAATTATGAGAAGGTGCTTGAGCGGGGATGTTAGAGTTGCACTGCAGCTCAGCTTGAAGACATAATAGGGATGAACTTTTTTGAGTACTGGGTCCTCCAAAGTCGTGGTGATGTGGAACCTAACAGTGAAATAAAGGGCTAGAAAAACCTCGTGAGATTAGCGAAACGTTTTTGGGATGCGCAACGCACTCTATTTCCATCCAGAATCACAACGGCATTCAAACGGGAATTTGCTTCTGCAGTCTAGTCTGGGAACCAGCCGATGCAAGCTTCAGTGCTTTGATACTCCAAGGCGGTGACAGATCCTGCGTCCAGAGGAATTGAAAACTGGTTAGCCAGAGCGGGCTTTCATCTATAATCGGACCTCCATGCACTCATGGGAAATGCCAAATCCCATTTCACTAGTTTTAACCCACTGACGACCGCCACTGTGTGTGGGCATACATGGCACGACACGGTGCTGGTCCAGGTCCTGTTAAAGCGATGTTTGTTTCATACCTGCGCAACAGTGTGAAAACGAGTTTAGCCCGTTTATTCGAAGAAATTCATTTTTTCTTCAAAAGTATGAAATGGGTACAAATTATTTGAGTTGGCTTTTTTCGCAAGCTGACACATACCCTGTGGTATAGCGCGCAACGCTTGAAATATAACAGCTAGAGGGTCAAGAAATGTCGTTCTTCTTCTCCATTTGAACAAAAATCAGTTACACTTTGCTGACTTCAAACCAATCTGTCAAAAAAACAAACAGCCTTCTACCGACGACATCATGAGAATTCGCCTATTCATATTAACATGGCGCATGGTTCGAGCTCACAGAGCGGTCCACAAAATAAAATACAATACAATGCAATGTGTAGAAGTATAAAAAGTATGAAGAAGAAATGAAGATGAATTAGCATGTAGAAGTGTTAGAATTGGCCGATCTCTTTTTTGGGATTCGCCACGCAACTTATTTCATGATCGTGGGGTCCTCTGAATACGATACGGCCTATAAAAGCCTTTGGGAAGCAGCCAACCAGCCAGTTTAGGAACAGTCAGTTTGATATCACTGGACGAGCCTGCTGACATTCAAATGACACTGGAGTGATGGAAGGCATGATTGGATCGACGACCTAAATCTCCGGACCATGGACGTTTAGGCGACGGATCGCTGCTTACCACGCGCGTGGAAAGGAGCGTACCGTTACATAAATCCATTTACATCTATTAGTTTATAACTCCTTTTGTTTGTTTTTCTTAAACTATTCCTTTATTGTCCTCAAATATTTTGAGTGTCCCCATCTCCCATCACACTTCTAAAGTCTAACGGTTAACGGACAAAGAGAAGCTTAACCAGGCATTGAAAATGTCAGACAGAAAAGTAAGTGGTTAATTTTTATGGCATATGAGGCTATTCAAATATCGTGCTTTCACCCAGGAGTAGTTGAATTGCAAAAACGTTCATGGAAAGCCTTTGGTAGTCCGAAATCCGGACGAACAACCAACACATACACAGACGGCAGACGGCCCACCCGTGCATCCCATCAGGCGACCGCCTGTTCTAGCCCACATTCTTAATTGGTTCTCGTCTCATTATGTTAGCATATATTTGGAAATTCATGAAAATGCTTCCAAAGAGACGAACGTGGACGATGGCAGGAAAAACAGGTTGTTTTTATAGTCAATTTTATACACTTCTTAGGAATCAACCGTAGTCAATCAAGTAGATCTCTCGACCAGTTTGCTTCAATTTTCAGGAGATATTATACTTGCAGACCATAATTGAATTACTCTTTTTCAACTGAAATTGATCCCGAACGAAGAGACTGGAGACATGAACAATAGGGGAGGCGTAGGATGGCTTCGATCCATAAAACTACTTCGTTGCTCATATCGCAGTTGCTCATCCGAAAAGAATAGGATGAATGTGTGGAATATACTAATACCAGAGGCATTAGAAAAGAAGATGGACAGCATTTTCATCCTTTTCCTTTCCATTATTGCTGAGATGATCTCCGCGACCACACACAAAATCAGTAAGAACATTTAAAAAAAACAACAGCTATGTATAATACAGTAGTAAAGTACTAGACCGTCTACAAAGTCCACCTACATTTTGAATATCAATTTAGGCGGCTACCTAATGTTTTTCACTGCAGGGCGTCACATGGAAGTAGTAACAAGGAGCTACCGAGATACGGGCAAAACAATTCGCCCCGGTCGGAAAATGAGCCCACTTCTCGGCCTTGAGCTGACTCCTCATACCTTGCCGACAGGCCTTTCTCCACTTCCCTTTCTCCTCGTCCCTACCCTCCTATCCAGCTGCTATTGCATAGTCACGTGGAACGATCCATAGTATGCTTAGTGGCTCTTTATACCCGTTAAGGACGTTATCACAATCTGACATCACAAAGTGATCATATCGATCATATCGCAAGACCTGTCAGCTCCTCGATTTGTTAGCGATCCTTTTATTCCATCACTCTTTATCGCTTCATTTGCCTGAGTTCAGATGGATATGCTGATCGACATGCGTAAATACAATCATAAACAGATTAAGATTACTCATAAGTATTGCCGTTTTGTTCAGAGGGGATTTTAAATTTTTACTTTTTCTTACATCACCTCAAACTCGCGCCCAAGGAAGGTTGGGATGCCGATTTTGCATACGGTATGTATATATGTACGTGACTGCTGCCCACTGCTTTGACCTATCGAGACAAATGGGAATTAATAATCACTAGCTCCTCGTCGTTTTTCCCACCTTTGATGCTACTTCCAGCTGGATCGTACGAATACACACTATCCATAGCCAACCTCTTGGGAAAGAGGCTCCAACCCCCATGTAAATTTCGCGCCTACCGTATTCAAAAAATCGGCGAGCCCATCTGACCGGCATTGCATCAGGTATTAATCTGCCCTTCAAGCTCTATATTTACTTCTTATTCACATTTATTTATATATTTTATTTACACATTTACACATTTATTTATATCTTTATATTTAACTTCATATTCACATTCGTAAACATGTTGAAATCAAGATTCGCAAAATGTGAGTCCAATCGACGAAAATTGGCCAGACAGGCATTTAATTTAAACTTATTTTCCGTAAATAAGTCGAAGAGCAATGTTCCTTCTACTTGTCAGGTACTTTTACATTTTCAAAACACTCCGCTATTAAGTCGTCCAGGAAATCTCACTCTAATTTGCTATTTGTGAATAATCTCTAATCATGAGCATTGGTAGTTCTCTAAACTAGAATTTTTTTTCTCAAACGACTTGTTTTTGTATCGCTTTTAGTGCTCCTTTTTGATAGCTTTGCTCTTCTCTATTTGAAAGTTGGTTTATTTTATGGTCTTTATGAGTCAGGTCAAATTTCAGGCCTACATCATGAAGTGTCGCAGCGACGAGAATGATCACATTACTTCAAAAGTTCTTCTTCTTTAGGATACACCGAAAGCAACGAGGTGTTTACTTTGTATTCACTCACAACTTTGAAGGCTCCACTAGTTTCCTGGCGACGAAAATTTTCAGATCTAAATCCGATTAGATGAACTCTTTCAAAATCCATCCCTTCAAAGTCATAGTTCCCTCTCAAATCTCTAAAAAAGATAGCGTTTTTCCAGTCGAGACTGATACCGGAGAGGTGGAAGCTTCGGTGGTGAGTACAGCGTACTATCCAAGAATTAATCCACTGACCGTGCCGTGGTGAGCAGCGCCACATGCCCTATGCCACTTCTGCCCCTGCAGAGATAACGAGACAATAAAAAATATGTGTTAACAAAGAGGAATCACCTGATCGAGATTATCTAGAAAAACCAAAAAATCCGCTGAAGAAATCTGGTCGGAGATGTAAGGAGAGTCTCAGCATTTTTGCTTCTGACCATGGGCATACTACTAAGCCTCATTAACTTTCGTGCTGATTACCCATTTTGGCTCCGTGTCTGTCACCAGCATATGAAAGCCGAGTGTGCGGCTTACTCCTTAGCCTATCGGTTCATTCGCCTTGCTTACCATTTCCACGAAGGTGGTCGGTGTACCCGTGTTTCGAAGTTACGGCGCTAAGAGGCAGCATAAAAAAAGATAAATGAAAAAATCACATCAAGGGAACATAATGGGAATAGGAGAGCAATGAAAGAGCCAGAAGCTACTAGGAATTCATCAAGCCTCCAGGTTATCGCCATATCCTCGATCGCCGACAGCATATCCTTTGTTGCGGATTGCGTGTCGGTCCGCACCCTCGGGGCCGTCTCTTTTCCCACTGTGGAAGCTTCCGTCTCCTCGACCTTTGACCTTGACGTGGAACCCTCCTTCAAAGCAACAGTCCCAGCAGGGTGGGCGTGGTCGTAGTCGGCTGCGTTCCCTTCGGCCGATCCCGACTACGCTCACATCGAAGCTGTTAAGCCCCTAGTAAAGAAGTGTAACTGAACAAAAAACTCGCCTCGGAAAGCCGCTAGGAAGGGAGCAGAACAGTTCCGAAGTAAGCGTGATCGGATCCGGCCAAGGGGATTGCAGCCGATTTCGACCACGCCAACCCTCCTCCGACTGTTGGTTTAAGCAGCTGGAGGAGTAGCGAGTATTGTTGGGCGGGATGGACTTGTAGGACGAAAGTTGATGAGAATTGGAGGAGAATTGATTTCCTTATCCATTCAGTCATATTACAAGTAAAAAAAATGTGAAGTCGAAGCAACACTACAATAGAAGCTCGATGTTTAAACTGTGATAGAAACTAACATCGAACAGCTGAAAGAAAGATCGGATATGAAAGGTCCAAAAAGCCAGTGGTATATCCGGCAGTCACAATGACGAAAACACGCATGAGTGCGTATTTATCGTCCCTCCGCATCTTCAGAGATTAGTTATCGGCCCGATAGAATGGAAGCTCGGTTGACATATGGCATGTAATCAGCTACGTCACGTGGACATAATGACACCGAACCATGCCTTCCTTAACTCATTGGAAACAACTCTGGTTGTGCGCCTATCCTTAAAGCAACAGTCCCAAATCTAATTCGAGGGGTAAGGTTGTCGATAATAAAGTTGTTGGGGAGGAGGTAAAGGACCGATTTCAAAAAGTTCCTGTGGTTTTTCGATTGTTAACTGCTGTTTTTGGCCGCAGTTCGCCTTGCGAATGTTGAGTGTTGAAAGCTATGGTACGTGTCGCATGAAAAGCTGAGTTGGTATGAAATGGTGCCCCTCTAACGTAACTGGTAGCGCACTTGCCCGGAAAGCGAGAGGTGCGGGTTCTAGACCCGCCTGGGACGAAAGTTTTGTTCACAACCCAGCATTCTTGTGAAACAGTCCCTGTGGTCCCTAAACGACCGCAAACGCCTCTGCGCAACTTCCAACAACGTTTCGAGGTGAGTTTTTTTTCTGGTTAGTACCTCTTCATGTGTGCTTGTGTAAGACTAGCGCATTGCCTCGCACCATTAGTATCGAAGGCAACAGACCCTGCTCGGACTGTAAGAAAGAAAAGCGGTGGCTCCACTGTCGCTGTATATGCATTGACAGTGTAAGTGGCCGAACCACTTAAGCCAAATAACATCTTTGACCCCTTCGGGACTTGGCACGTCAGTACTGAGTTCGCCGCTGAGGGGTCAATAGCCCCGAAAGTCTGCGTAAACCAGAGCACCTTCCAGTGAAATTAGAAAACACTCAAAGCAACAATTCCATGCCAAACTGGTGAGGTGGCAGCGGTCGAGAATGAAATTGTCTATACCAAGCTGACTGAAAATAAAAAAAAAGAACCAGAGCCAACCGCCGGTGAAAACAGTAACAGGTATCCGTCACTTCCTCCTTGGAATGAGGAAGTGGAGGGCCGAACGAGTTCTAAGCTTCAAAGTTTTTTTGCTGGATTTGATTGCTCTAAGGCTCCACTAATCCGTGCGTATTGAACTAGCCGCTACGCCGTAATACACGTTGCATATCATACAATCTTATAAGTTCAGGAAAACAGGACAGTATACCGTAAACCACATTGGCGCCGGAGCGCACTTGCAAGCTCCCAGAGCACGCTTGCCACATTCTCTCCTCCATAAGAGAGCGCAGAGAAAACGAAAGTGGGAGGCGAGCACGCACACAATGATGACACGTGACATTGCGCGCCCCAGTCCCAACGTCGAGAGGATTAGGGTATAATACCCTGTGCTCTTAAACTTATAATCTTCTGTATATGCGCGCGAGGTATCTCGTCCGTAAGTTCACACTAGCCGCCATCATATCACTTTGTAAGGCCCGAGCTCCATTGTCGCGACTTTTTAGCCGCAACAACGGCACATCTGTAATGCTTGTGGGCTTCTCTATCCCACTCACAGATTAGGTTCTTCGACACGGCCTTATCTGTTTCTGAAACTCCACACGTGGCTTCTCCCAAAAACTTCCAGAACGAGCAGATAAATTTCTGTAATACGCCGTTCCCATGTGGTTTCTGTGCCACGATCAGGAGCTAATTGTTCAAAATATAAGATTCCGATGAAGCAAACATTGCTCGAAATACATATTTACCGCCTTATTCACCTTATTGACCTTGATTGAAATGATGTGGCTTCACAATCCCTAGACCGCGCTCTTTAGGTTTTGTTCTTGATATCTTTTTTGGGCAGGTTTGAATTGGCGTATGTCCTTGTCGGTGTTACGTGATGTCGAATTCATGCGCTTGTGTGGATTGCATGGCGCAGCAGAACCACGCACGGAGGTGGTACTTTCTAACCCTACGCATACCTGTCAGTGGCGAAAATACCTCAGTATCTATCATGTCATCTCAGTAGCGCAATGTTTCCCACCAACGTGCGTAAGGTTTTCCAGTAATTTGGAAGCACGCGTATGCCTCATGCATTTGAGGGAGGATCTCACGATAAGAACGAAGGCCACGATAAGATAAGCGAAGGAAAGAAGAAGGGGAAAATGGCCTGGTGGGGAGACAGGTGGATCTTCTGAGGGTGCGGACTGACAAGCAATCGGCAGCGAAAATTTGACCTCGGCGATCTAGCATGGCTCACTCTTGGCGCACTTGGCAATCCACGCCCACTGACTAACTAATCAGTTCTGTACGCGGCAAGTGTTAGATTCAGAGAGAACGTTATCTTGAAAAGGGCACAGCGGTTAGAGTCGCATCAACGTCGAGATCAATATCAAAGGAAGACGCCTCTTTTTTCGAATTCTGAGCCGCTTCTCAAGCTTTTCTCTTTCTTTCATATACCACTCACCATCCTTAACTCAATTCGGAATAGGTATCTCATATTCGGTATTTCATCGTGAATTCTACCTTTGAACGCTATAGAAATCGCGTATCCGGTGCTGATCATGAGGTTTATGGTTGATCTAGAGTATCGTTAAGAGAAACTCCAAAACCACCGACCAGTCGTGGAGAACTTCGGAAACCTAGACGCGTCCAGAAATGAGTGAACCTCGACCATCTTTCTGCTATTTGTACAGGTTTTGCAACGGGAACTGTTTTTAATTATTTCTATCAAGTGTGCTATGGCTTAATAAGTTCAGTATTTACATTAGGTGTCTAGTACCTAATTATAAGCAACATGAAATCGATACCTCCTGAAGTCGTTCATTCACTTTGAGTGGACAGACATTTGAATCGAAGGACGGAATTTCAAACACCTTCGCCAATTTGAAGACTGGGCGCGTTTTTACAATAGAAGGCGCATCCAAGCAGGGTTGTTTCCTAACAAGGAGGTCTTTCAGGACATGGAGCGTTTTCCTACAATATTTTTTTACAATTTGTAGAGGTTCACGCGTGGAACATAGAGTCATGATCCATTTTTCCTGAATGTCTCTAGCAATGTCAAAATAGTGGTGAAGACATGGTTCGAAGTTCGATCTTCCGTGATGACTATTTTTGCAATTAAAATTGGCGCCTCTAGATTGCGTCCGAATGACGTCACTGGCGAAAGTAGATGTTATCGTCGTAATATGGCAGCAATTTGGAGGCGAAAACACAAATTGCAAAAATTTGTCACCACGGAGGATCTAACTTTGGACCACTTCTTCACCACTGTTTTGACATCCATAAAAATGTCCAGGAAATATAATCCATTGTTTTGTGTTCGTTGCGTGAGCCTTTACAAGGTGTTAGGAACTATTTCGAAAAATCGCTCCATGTCCTGAAAGACCCTTCTTGAAGGACACATACACACTTGTATGCTTTTGAATTAAACATTTGATTGAATTTATAATCAATGAGATCTCAACAATCCCCACTGTCTAGAGATGGTCTGGTCAACTCACTTATAAACTGAAGATAAGAACAAAAAGATAAAAGGAATGAAAAATTAGAAGGGATTGTTGACAAGACATACATTGCCTTCATTTTCCAACAAGAAACCAAGCACTAGCGACACTTCCGCTGAACTCATTTTTGAACAAACACACTCTTTTCCCTTCCACTCAGTGGCAGGATCTTTTCAGAATTGACGCTGCGAGAAGACAAATGCAACAACGGATCACACAGAATGTGAGGGTGCAAAATGAACGGAATGGCTAATAATCGGAACCTTCCAATTTTCCATGGGTTTCTTCAAAGGTATGAGAAACGGTAAACTAAAGAAAAACGATCTTATCCACAATAATATGCCATTCAGATGGATGCTTCAAAGGAAACAATCCAAAGACAATTAGTAGCTGGAATGAAGCCATAATGTGGACTTATACGACTTATAATCATGAAAAACTGCCCTATTGATCGACTAATTAGTATCCTATTGGGATGTCCTGAATATCAGGGAATCCCGATAATTATCGCTACACATGTAGAAATATTTAAGGAAAACGACAATGCGCTAATAAATTATGTGCCGAGAATTCTGTCTGCACCGGGAAATGAATAAGGGCAGATTCAGGTCATTGCAGTGCTCAGCGTTGGAAGGGCGGCTGGCCGAATATTGGGGTACACCCACAGCCATTCAGTCGTCGGGTCTCATTTCAATTCAACAAACACCTCCGCGGTGGAGTTCACTACACTCTGGGGGATAAAAATGCTGTCGAACATCGCCGGGTCCTTTCAAACTACTGTTAAAGCTCAGGTTTCATTCAAATTTCAAAAAAGTTCGAATTTGCAGAGCTTCCTACTTCATTTCATTAAATGCTAGTATTTTTGCTTCATTATTGGCCTGGAACAAATACACTCATTTTGATTCGAGTGGCCGGACATGTCGTAATTGCGGAATTAGTGATGTGCGCTGCCCAGTTTTTAGAATCAATCACGGGGGCCTCAATGCTCTTGGTGCTGTCTAACGCCAGTTGCATTGTTTCGTCCGCAGTTGCGGCATGCACGCCAGTGGGAAACAAAGTGTACGAGTGAAGACATAAATCACAGCTCAGTAAGATGCGAGATACTTCACCTTAACAAGAGTTAAATCTATGAAAAATGCTGCATCTTGAAATACAGTAACAGCAGTCAGCTTTATCAACACCCCGAATCAATTTTGTGGATCGCAGCCGTCGATAATGGAGTCGTGGACGTCCAGTTGACTAAAAATGGAAAAAGAAGCAAAGGAAACTGTCGCTGAAGCCATAAACTAATATCCTCTCTCAAATAAGGAAGGGGAGGGGCTGGACGAGTTGTACGAACTTGCTTGCTTCACGACTCCACTAACCGCGCGTGTTTGAATTAGCCGCAACAACGTAATACGCGTTGCTTATCTTGGGGTTTGGGAGAGGTGATGCTGAGATTAGTCGTCAAATGCTGACTCAGTAAGGCTCTAGCGTCATTGTCGTGCACCTTCAAGCCGCGACAACGGCACATCTGTGCTACACGTGGCAAGGCGAAAATCGGCCAAAGAAATGGCAACGGCGCGTCGAGGATTCTCGCTCTTGCGCACCCGCGAGCAATCTGCGCTTCCGCGCGTACATTCACTCTCGACACTACTCTTCCACAGTGGAGAACCATGACCGCTATTCACCCTGACACGTGGGCTACTAGGGTGTCTCCAAGGAGCAACGAAGGAAGAGACGCAGACGCGGCAAGGGACGAGTCGCAGCGCGTACTGTAGCGGATAGACGTCGGATCAAACAGGAGGTACCATACTACGTCTCATATCGCACAGCACGCGCTGCGACTCGTCCTTTGCCGCGTCTGCGTCTCTTCCTTCGCCGCGCGGTGGGCCTCTCGGGTGACACCCGGGCTAGTCTATCCCACCCACTGAATGGATTCTTCAACACTTTTCACTGGGGTGTTGCTATAGGGTATTGAGCAGATCTGAACTGGCTTGAAAAAGTCTCAAAGTATGTAAAATTGGATCTCGCCACAATTTGATTCAAGTCCTGTAAAACAGTCGGTCCTGAAAAACGTCATTAAATTTTCCAAAGAATACCAGGAAAGTTGCTATTACAAATGATAAACGCCGCGTTGTGTTTGGCGAGAAACAAATGGGTCGGAAAAGGAAAGAGGCTTCTCATTTGGGCCAGCGTGACCACTTGTGAAGGCTTGGCAGCTGACTGATGAGGTGCACTCCACGGAAATTTATGATGGTTTCAAAAAGGCGAAATTGCAAGAGATTGTGCGGCAATTTCGTTTCGCCTGATGAGATCCCTATGGATTTCATTTTCCAACAGCTCGACATTCTCATAATAAATTCGAAAAACAGCCATCAAAGAAGCCAGCAGAGGAAAGTCCCAACTCTGATTACTTGTGGACACTTTCCATATGTGTTTTTGATGGTTGACTGCTGTTTTCGGTTTTATGCTTCACAAGAATGCTGGGTTGTGAACAAAACCTTCGCCTCAGACGGGATTTGAACCCCCACCTTTTGCTGTTTCGTTACCAACCCAGCATTCTTGTGAAACTTTCCAGATTTTTTCACTAGTGATTTGCCCTTTTTTCTACTCGCGATTCGTCCCAGATTTCTAAGGGAACATCGGAAAATGACCTACTACCAGTGAAGGCAGCCGTTGTAATGGCGCGAGCGTGGGACCATCCTGCGTCACTATTACTGCATTTACGAGACCAATCCCTCCCATATTTCCAGACATACCAGCAATCGTCCACTTGCTCTATTAACCATATATCGAGTTTGATGCTAGAAAATTATTTTTTCTCTTCACAATCGCCATTTTTAGCCGATGAGTTCGACGATGTGACAGTTTTAGATTGCCCCCATGCTACCTTCATAGGGAGTGTAAACTATTGCAGAGATCGAGAGGGGCAAATAAATGAATAACAGTGAAGAGTAGTGTTGAGCAAAGGCGCAAGCGTACACCACGACAAGTCCCTCCCACACACCACTTAAATTTTCTGCGAAATTCCGCTCAACGTCATCATTTACCCATTATATTCATATCTAGTACTAACTTGGTGCCCAGCAGCTACCACCTAGCTTAAAAGAGCACTTGTCCCGAATTTGGCTGTGCTCCAACGGAGACCTCAAATATGGTGTACAAGGTGTGCATATTGAAGGATATGGTGGCAGCTGGGATGGATGGCCCATGAAGAACCCATAGCTTCTACAAAGAAACTGAGAAATCCTTCAAGATACGATAAATCTATGTATGCTTTCCTCATTTGTGAACTAGCTCCTGTAAATAAGATACGCTCCACTGACAACGTCACTGATAAGGAAGATCAACGCCGTTGTAGTACAAATAGCTTCAACGTGACTGTGAAGCTGTTTAGACTTCGACT
>KZ370391.1:0-16031 GCA_002352805.1 Teladorsagia circumcincta | reverse complement strand
GCAAGAGAAGATTATAAGTATAATGCCAGGGTAAATCTCAATCAAATAATGTTCGGATCAACTGAACAGTTCACCCATTCGGCTCGGTGGCTTGATGTCAAAATTGTTGAGGTGGACAAACCTTAGCTACTTTACCTCCGCAAATAATTGCATAATCGGATCAAAAGAAGCTGTTCGGATATTTTGAATGAATGCAATCTAATTATAATTTTCAGGATATCAACGATAACTGGCCTTCGTTCACAAACTCACGGTATTCCTTGGTGTTGGACGCGAATATCAGTCCAGGCGGGGTAGGTCTTTTCTACTAAGCATTGGTACTTTTGATGCAGTGTTCAGTTATCTTCACAACTCTTGCTTGGATTTTTGTTTGACTCCATCTCCAATGTCAGTAGTTCCACATTGTCTTGGGGTTTAATTACTCTGCAGTATTTTAATAGCGCTTTTCATTACTCCGAAATCACTTATATTGTCCCGGAATCACTCAGAAAAGCCAGACCAAGGGTGATTTCGCTTGGAAAATGAGTGCTGTCAGTGCAGCTGTGCCCTACTAAATTTGCTCTTATTATTTAGCTTAGTTATTTTTGTTATAACATTGTGCGTTTATAAATAAAGAAGCTCTCCAAGGAACATCTGCTGAGTAAGAAAGTGTAGCGGATGGGAAAGCGCGCGTTCTTCTGCAAAATGGACGTTTTATTCATGGGGTCATTTCTTGCTCATTAAATTACTGACCCACCTTTCAAGTAGCCTAAGCTTCTCTCTCGGAGTTTATGCAGTCGTTTTCGAGATGACTTGGGTAGAGAAAAGTAAGAATTTTCATCGGAACATCTCTGCGCCAACCCACCTTGTATGCAACCCTTTTTATAGATGACAATGCTAACCTAGAACTTTTCTTCCGTTGTTATCTTCTTTTTTTTCCATTCCAGTGCCTCTCTGAACTTGAGTGGTGTATTAACAAATCTTTCATTGAAATTCGACAGACTTTCTGTAAGATAGCGTCCATTTAGCTTTCTGTATACGACAGGACATCAGTTTAGGTGATCGGTGCGGTTCAAGCCGATGACGCCGATGCTACTGCGCCAAACAATGTGATACGATATGTCTCTGAAGACCCACGTTTCAGAATTTCTGACGGTGGTGAGGTCATTTATGCCGGAGAAGGTGTCTTGAGTAAGGTGAGCTGAATAATGACTAATTTGAAGCTTTTCAGAACAACTGGTTCCCCATAACTTTTTGTCTTCCGCTTTAAAGCATTTAAAGGCAGTAATTGCTATAAATTGGATTCTCATGTAGTTGGAACATGATCAGGTGATAGGGTAAGGCGTGTATCCACAGCAGAAAAAGCGCTATCCTCGCTGTGATTGAGCTCCCACGCACCTCGAACGCGCCCACTTTGGAACATGGCTCATGGACTTGGGGGGCATTCAAAACCGTGCCAATGGTAGGCGACACTCGACTAAGCTCAGGAGAGGGGATATACGCTAGGGAGTACATGAGTTACTCGCATCCTCCTCCAGAATCCTTCACCTCTTTGGGGGTCAGGTATTGTAAGTTGTTCACTCACTTGAATTCGCCTCCCACCTCCCCCAACGACATGAGCGCTACGGAAACACATTTGAAATGATATTGTTACCGTCACCATTCTTCACTTCTATGTGCTATTGCATCTCCCATAATGAAAGTAACTTTCTTTCGATCGCATATGGAATGAGTTCACGTATCTTTCCATACGAAGGACTCAAAAAGAGCACTCATTTCCTGAGTCTGAGCATTTCTCCTAGGTTCGTTAACAAACGCGCCACTTCGCATCTTTGGTCTTTCAACGGCATCAATTTATCGTGCTAACTGCCTTAAAGAGTTTGAATAGAGTCACAATGAAGTGGTAAGGAGGCTAATTGTCCATGTTTGGAATGCAGATATCACGTTTCAGAACAATCATCCCACTAACGCCTAAATTTGTGGCACTCACAATCCACTGTTTTTCAGGATATCTCTGCAGAATTCCGTGTGTTTGCTGTGGATGGCGGCGAGCCACCCCGAAACAGCTCAGCAACTGTTGTAATCAACGAGCATAAGTCTTCTATGCAAAGCGAACATACTGCACAGATAATGTTCAACGAAACTGCGGAAAGGTACAACCTCAAGAGAAGAATATACCTTATTTCATGTTTTTTTACAGTATTAGGGACTCACATGCTATACGAACACACATTCTGCACCGCAAAGTGAATCCTGCACAACGGAAATCACAGTCTTAAGCATTTGGAAAATGCCATTCCCAAAATGATTTTTCTCTATTCTTTCCACCATTTTGGTATCCCTTTACAAATCCTACCCAGAATCGCCTACTTATAGCGCCCAAGCTCATGCGAGGTAAGCAAACCAGCCCTTTTGGCGTTTCTGCTGGGGTCGTATGCTGAAAGTTGGGTAGGGGATGGGGTCCACGACGACGGACTACTTCATCTCGGTCCTTTGAAGCGCCTCAATTCGATGCTTACCTCAGGACTAAAGCCTTGGAGAGAGGACGGACCTGCGAATCCGTCCTCTCTCCAAGGCATGGTTCTGAGGTAAGCAAACCAGCCCTTCTGGCGGACCTTAGACGTAGCTGCACCACTTGCGTCATCACTCTGTGTCTACGGACCGGGGCGAATAGTCCGGCGACTTCGGGGACTCCATCCCCTTCCCTACATTCAGCTTACGGTCCTAGCAGAAACGCCAAAAGGCCTGGTTTGGTTATCTCAGCTCATGCTATCCGCTGGGCGATCCTGGTTTCTCTGCCATGGAGCATGTTGGATGAGTCTCTGTCTATCTAGTTGTCGATTTGTTTTCTCAATTAACCCAATTTCTCGCTGACAATTTCACTGCAGTCTTGTCTTGGTTTTTGTAATAGATCGCAAGAGGGATGATGCTTCTACGCATCCCATTAGAACGAGCTGTAATGGTGATACACACTTCACAGGCAAAACTCAGAATCAGCCTCATTGGTAATGAGGATGCCGCGACGGAAATTGTGAGGTCCGTACTTCTAACCGGGGAGTGCTTCCAACTTCCCATGGAACTTTGGATGAAGACCCAGGCAAATCGGTAGTGTATCGAATACAGTTAATAAATACGTAGACCGAAACTGCTACGCTCGAGCTGTTGAGTGTGACGAAAGGTTTGATGATGTTTGCCATGGGCAAAGGGTCTCTTTTTTGGCCACCCCGGTATGTCATATTCGTGACCAGGCCATCTGTCTACCCCTACAAGTACGGTTTCAAGAAAAACTAAAAACGCCGATTAGCTCGCCTCCTACACCTCGCTACTCTTCCTGTCAACTTTGACCGCCCACGACTTGCTGGGAATGTTCACGTAGCAGTTTTGGTCTCGATGTTTGTAACTACCATTCATTACTCTATTGATTCACCCTAGTCTCCGTTCATATTTACATGGGAAGTTGAAAGCATTTCCTGTAAGAGCAAGCTATGAACGTCAAACAAAATTTGTTAGGGCGCTAATCGTTAAGGCATCACAACCATCGACCCCTACTGTAACTCTCCCCACCCACAGCGGCTGACTTAGAGATCAGCGCGCTCTCTCATACGGCGTGCTCTCTCGCGTTTTTTCCCTTCCATGGTCAAGCTGTTGCTCTGTTGTACAAGGTACAACCTGAAAAAACCTAGAAAATCAGGCACTTGGGGTAAGACTTTTCCGCAGCTCAACCATTACTTCGAACCGCCCTTATACATAAGCTTCAGCTCGGAATTTGCCTTCAAGGGGTTCATGGCGTAGTGGAACTATATAGTCTAGTTAGGTTACCATTATGTGATCGCAGCTGAACTAGTCTTGGCTCGAATCTCACTGGTGCGCCATAATTGCCGTATTAACGCCATCATTGTTGAAAACTTCGTAAATATCCAGAAAGTGGATGACTTTAAGCGGGGAATGCTGAACGTCATTTCAATTGCAAAGAATGCTTTCCAAAAAGGGCTTCGAAGCTTTGTGAGACTTCCTTACCCATTGGATATTTCTGATACATATGTGGGCGTGAACTTTACGAAAACCTTCACAAGATTATTTCAGGCGGGAGATAATCTGGCCAAATGCTGGCATGGAAGGCTACACTTATGAGATTGTAAGCGCTACATCGGATGGATTCCCAGTGAGTTCACTTTATTCCCACTGTACTTGTATATAGTGCTGAAGAGTCAGCGCTCAGGATGACGAAGTTAAAGAATGGCTGGAGATTGATAAGAGCACTGGAGCGATTCATACGAAGAAGCATCCGTTACCGTTGAAAGTGAAACAGATTCGACTCTACATCAGTATGAAAAAAGGAAAACGCGAAGTGCCAGGTAGGATTTGTGATTCCTATTCCAATGCATTGTTAACTTGTAGGTTAGTCACAGCAGAGTGTGCGATTATGCCTGCGGATACATTCGTTTCTTCAACCATCCGAGACTATAAAACGCGCTCTTCTTTTAAAATTTCTGTGTAAAAATGTCGAGCTCAAAAAGAATAGGAAACTGGGTTTTCAATATGAGAGGAAAGGATTCTGAAGTAATTCAATGTCAATTCTGCCAAGTGAAGAGGAACAACTCAGCAGAAGTCGTGTGAACAATTTCCTTCGAGTCGCTAGGGCAGACCTTTAGAGGAAAATCACTGTGTCACTAAAAGGCATGGAAATCCCCATGGCGCTAGGGTCCTTCAAAGTTAGCTGCAGTAGCTGCAGTGTTTCTCGTCCGGAGCAAGCGGCACCGTCTTATCTGTTGCACTCTCTCGCTTCATATTCTCCTTCCGCATTCATCTTCATTGCCTACTTGTTAGTACAGCCGCATTGCGAAGGCGAGCAAGTGGTCACCCAAGCGTTTTCGATAGATTGTTCACCCTTTTCTTCACTATCAACCCATTTCGTACCCACTCCTTCGTATTCGTGTGCAGGAAGGACGTTAGTGTGATCCTGGCCCATGCCACGCTTCCCATAACTGCGGTTTTCGTTTTCGAGTACCAAATGTGGCTAAAATGATAATGGTAGGGGTTTACATTGGTGACTTTTGCCAGAATCATTGCACCAAAATAGTGTGCGTTGAAAGCGTGGCGTGCCAATGTGGATTTCTTCCTAGAGGGGTTTACAGGGGACGTGGGGTTGCATAATGGTGCAAAATCAGTACAAATCAATATCTGTACAAAATCGTCCTTTTTGATCAAACCCTCGAAGAGACGTGCCAGGAAATCCACCTCTACTAGAACTCCCATTGGTTTCCAACGACAATATGAACCGGACAGTGAGAGGACATTTGTGAGATAGTACTGAGACTTTTTGCACCTACCTAGAGTTCTTGAAATTTGCCATCTACAATCTCCTCGCGGAATCTTAAAATTCCTAAATAAAACAAACCGTATAAGGTGAAAAGTGGAGCAACTTCTCTTCAGGATGTGGCTTACAGTCACATTTGCTGCCAAATTCCTTTTCGTAATCACGTGGTGATTTGATAATTCGTATTCAGTGGAACTTATCATCAACGTGGTGGACACCTCCGACTCGGCGCCGTTCTTCAATAAGAAAAGTTTCAAAGCTGTCGTATCTGAAGACTCGCGAATTGGGTCGCGACTGCTCCAAGTGAAAGCCGACGTGGATGGGGATAGCCCCTTGAAGTGAGTTGAGAGATGAGTTTCTGTGTTGTGTCTGCTTGTTGTTCGTGTGCTAACGCATCTTATCCTTTGTGCAGATCCCTCTCATTCCCAGCTTTCAGGTATTCTCTAGAAATCGATTCGGGACCAGCAGATGTCCTTGAGATTGATGACGAGGGCTTCATAAAGAATAAGGCCAGGCTCGACTTTGAGAGTTATCGAAAGTTAGAGGGACGAGTGATTGCAACGGATAAGGACGGAAGCAACGCTAGCACTAACTTTTCAATCCTTCTCACTGACGCTAATGATAACAGGTACTGCCTATTAACATAATTTCTGAATACTGCTAACTTTACGCCTGTCCTCATTACAAATCGCTTCCGAATTTAATGTAGAACTCACCAGGAAGTCTCCTTTGGTATTGATTTTGTGTTGCCTTTCCCTATAATCCCATCATATGCATTGATCAGGCCAGTGTTCGTGAATGGGTCAGTCTTCACCACCCACATTGACGAATCTGCCGAAATTGGAACCGTACTGGAGCTGCCGTATCCGCTTGCCAGAGACGGAGATCAGGGAGCATATTCCCGACTGCTTTATGCGCTGGTCGGCGATGATGGGCACTTCAGAATTAATAGAAGGTAGGAAATCTTTTTGCATGGAGCAGTTTTATATTCGAAGCAAGTTTGACTGAATAATCCCTATTTCAGCTCATCCGAGATCTCATTGACGTCAAAATTGGACTACGAAACTCAGCGTTCTCATTCATTGACGGTTCGCTGTGTAGACAACGCAGGAGAAGAACCTTTCAACGAGGTCTTCGCATCGGTAGGCTTTCTTTGTAAGCTTCTTCATTGCAATCTGTCAAAACTAACTGTGTAGTTTTTTCGTAGCAACTTTTTTCCGCCGTTTTCAAGACTTTTCATTGAGTAGGGGGCAACACCAAAATAGTTGCTCAGCATATTATCTCCACTGAAAACGTTATCATCACCCGTCCTCATGGATAGTCATCGAAGGGAATCGCTTCTCAAGAATCAGAACCAACGAACCCTCAATGGATGGATGCTGCTTTGGAGAAATTTAAAACTGCTACATAGTCAGTCCCACCTGCTACCTCCTAGGCTATCTTCCTTGAGCCTTCGCCCCTTTTCTGACCCTGTTGTCCCGACTCCTCCATAACTGAAAATGCTCCGTAAAGGCTTCAAGCATACGCTTCTCTATTGTCTGATAATTTCCATGTCTGGTACATTTCCAAAACGTCTATGCTCGCAATTACCATCACTACATTCATTCAGCACTGAAAATGAATTATTGTACTCTGGACGTTGAATGAATTGGCCAGTCAAGCACTCTTGTTGAAAAAGGACCCCACAATAAGATCGGAGGTCCACAAGGCGAAAAATACTCAGTCAAAGGGCAGGCGGCTCCCTTGAGGATGCGGGACGATGCCTTCCGAAGAAGGGCACGCCCCCAGCGGTCTGGGAGGGCCGTACCCGCGCCGCTCGCCATGCCATGCCCACCAATGGGTAACCTTTCGTCGTCTGACTCTAGCCGTTCAAGAGCGTATGAAGAGGTCAGCACTGATGAGAGTCACATCATTGCCGAAATCTACTGACAAACGAGGGGCTCATTTCTCGGGTTTCGACTATTTCTCATGTTTTTTTTTTCATCCCTGCCACCACCACGAGCCTCCTCTACCTTACAAATTCCTTTAGAGCAATATAAGACGCTTGAGGACGTTTGGAATGCTCGGAAAGGGCTCGGAATGAGTTATTGTTTTGCATTAGTCCTCCTCCTTTTTTCTTCTTCTGATGACCAGGGCTTGCCTCTCACAGCTTTTTTTGTGTGCACCCCTTTCTTGACTTCTAGGTAATACATCTAAGCATTTTAGGTGACTGTACTGGTTCGGGATGTGAACGATAATCCTCCTGTGATTCACAACTCAGATCTTAGTCGTCTCAGCGTATCCGAAGACACACCTATCAACACCACCATTACGGTATTGAGCGTCAGTGATGCAGATGAAGGTAATAGCATCGTTCAAACTAGTTCGCTGCATTGCAGTGTTTTGTGCCTTTGCGTAACTTTCAGTACAGATTTCGTATTGTGAAAGTTGAGAACGGGAAATCATTCCTCTTTTTTTTCTTCAGAAAAGGTGTTTTCATTCCTCTTTTTTTATCAGGTGGAAAGCAGTCGGTACATTTGGACGCGAATCACACCATCTTCCGTGTCACCGATGAGCACAATTTGATTGTGGCCAAAAAACTGGATAAATATGCTGGAGAACGGGTACGTTCTTTCAGTAATACCTCAAGCTTCATCGTTCTTCTTATTTCTCCCATTGTTGGTATCAGGTGGGCAGCTGAGAATAACAGCTTGAAGCAACAGTCTCAGCAGGATTTTTACTTTCGACACTTGTGGATCCACTAGTAGCCATAGTAAAGAACATAAGAAGTGTGGCTGAAAAAAAACTATTGCTTGGGAAGCCGCTAGAAAGCGACTTGAGCGTTTCGAAGTGGGCGTTCCCAAAAATCTCCGTTGGATGTGGTAACAACAGCACTAGCGTCGAAGGTAAAAATCCTGCTGAGCCTGTTGCTTTAAGGTCTCAAGGTCAGAGTGCATGAGCTCACAGCGTCTGTCATAATAACATGTCGACGATTGCATTACGGTTTTCTGCTTTTTGGCTTTTTTGACGAGGATTCCACAAGTGGGCCAGCGTGATCGATATTCGGTCGGGCAGGGGTGGCCAAAAAAGACACTTTGCCCATGCCACACATCACCAAACTTTTCGTCCCCCGGGGTGCCGTGTTGATGGGAGTTTTACGGCATAATATTCCTTAGATGTCCCTCCATGAGCAGAATCAGTTCCTCCTTCACTGCCGTCACCGTCTTCGGAGTATGACGTCATCTGCCGTTGCGTCGAGCTTAAGGAGGTCTTCCGTAATCGCTCCATACCGAAGCAGCGACAGAATTACTTCAATCGCTTAGATGATGGATATATTCTTAAAAACTGTTACTTCAACTATGCCAGACCCGTTTCGGCCAGCGCTTCCAATACCCTCATGATGGTCCTTGATCCGACGAGAACCACGTCGAGCTCGAACCGCGCACAACGTTTCCATGATAAATTCTTCTGATGTCGTCGGTTAAGAAGGCTTTCATGACGTTTGCTGGTATCACCGGTCATGCTCATCAATCTTTAATTGGGAGCATTCGGTTTGAATTCAGCAAAATGTCACTAGTGCCGTCCCGAGCAAGAGGTAGAATTTTTTTGGCTACCCCTGTATATTTCGCGGCCTCTCCCTCGTGCGATTTCTGGCGATTGGTTGATAAATCTGATACGTGGTCGTAGAGGGTTACCGGAGGACGCAGTACCATCGGTTTTCCGCTGCTGCACTTAGTGAGCGCTAAAGGCATGCCTTAGGCCAAACTGGTGTTGTTGTTGTTGCACACGATACGAAGTATTGGTGCGAAATGAGCTACCACGCAAGGAAAGGGAGAAAAATCTCCCGAAAATGCTTACAAGGAAAGAGCGCCACAGAAGAGAGGGCGCCAGACAACAGCCTGCTTTGGACGGGGAACATTGCAGCTGCAGCAGCTAACTTTGCAAAACCCTAACGCCCTTGTCTGGTGATTTTCCATGCACGGGAGTGCCACATTTGTAGTTCTCCTCCGGGGTTCTATCCAACAGACTGAAGGAAGTTCTTCACGCAACTTCTGCTCGGGTTCTGCCATGTGTTGGTGGGTCCAGAAACTAAGGATGTGGCCCTTCCCCAAACAACACCGGGATCAGTGCATGCTGCGTGGTTGCAGCTTTCTGCTTATACCATTCTCTCCTTAACCAGATTTATTTTGAGAGGCCGGAAAGCCGTAGAGAGCCTCTTTAGCGTTTGAAGGTATCCAAGAACTATTTTATTTTGTAACTTTCCAAAAATCCACCATGATAGAATCATGCACTATTTGAAGCTACACAGGAGAGATGTTGTTCTCGAAAAAGGCATAGGGTAAAAATAAAAATGCTAAATGCGTATGTCAACATCAAGACTTCAGAGGCAAGATTTGGGAAGGGATGGGAAGTGGACCGCCAGTGGAAAAAAGGAAAAAATGATGAAATACAGAGGAAATACGAGCATTTTGCTCTACGCTGCGGAGAAGTTCAAAAGACGGCGGAGAGATGAGAGATAATGTGAACGCAGAGAGTGATAGGGAAGCACGAGGAGAGAGAGCATAGCAGATCAACATTGCGACGTCAACAAAATATCGGTGGGAGGAGCGTGTCGCAATTGGTGGAGCATGTCAAAGTCCCTAGCGCCTAGCGTCTTAGTGACGCGTTTCGGTGCAGGAACGTGGTGCGCCTTCTCCAGTTGCGTCCCACGCACTTCTAGCCACTATAAGGGCTTATTAGGTTGTTCTAAGCCCGAACTTTGCCTTTAATTATGAGATTTTTCATGAGCTGAAATGGCACGGTTAGGCCTTAAGAGTCAAGTTGACCATTCCTGCAACGTTAATATACGTTACTCGTCAAGCCAAGGCTAAAGTACAAGTTCTGTAAAGGGTAAAAATTCCAATGACATCTTCGACATGAACAGGACCAGAGCTGCGGACGCAGTGCTAACCAGAGAAATTTCCAGAGAACTTCCCTTTCGGACTGTTCTTTTCTTTCTCTGTTCCTATTTTCATCTATTCAGCTTGCCATTTATGACAGCCTTTGTTTTCAGCTCTGCTCAAACATTATTGCGACTGACTCTGGCTCGCCGCCTCTCTCAGTATCGTATCCTTACTGTGTTACAGTATACCCTGCATCCAATAACCACAATAGTCCACTTATCGGTAAGTTCTTGATAGTGTTGTCAAGCAATAGTGTCACAGTCAGCAAAAATAGAAACATTGGTTATCTTTAGTGTTCCCAAAGGACAATTCGATATACTATTTCGATGAGAATACAGAGTATGATGAACTATTGCGAGTGAAAGTCCTTGAAGAGGGAAATATGGATGAAGTGTCCTACAGATTCGATCAGACGTTCAAGAAGGTTAGCTGCTTTTGAAATTCTGAAGATCGCTTTGGAAATCTCATATTCACTCTGACAATCGCGAATTTTTCCATTTGAAGGATTGGGAGCGATTTTCACTGAACAGCTCTGGATCTCTCATTACTACGGATTCGTTCGATTTCGAGAAGAAGCCAATCTATGAGCTAAAAATCTTGGCGTGCCGCCGTGCGAACTGCTCATCTGTGCAGGTTTTCCTCTCCATCAATGATCGCAACGATAACTGCCCGATTTTCCCTCAGCAGGTAAGATAATGTGTACTGCCTCTAGTCCCGCGAAGTGATAAAAGTAATGCGAGGAATAGGGCTCAGAAGCGAGGAAATTAGTGCTGAGCAGCATCCGATAATTTTTTCTGCTCAGCTCTAAATGATAAAACAAGTATATACTGACGCACAGTACGCATACTTCTAATTGGACGTTGGACTTTATCTAGGCTGCATGTCACTCATCTTCATCTGAAAGGACATTCACAGGCGATTCAACCTAACCCTCTCCTTACCTCGAGCTATGCACTAGAGAATGTCATCTGACCGCTTACCAGCGCTATTCGTTTAATGACGCGCCCAAATCAGCTCCACCTCCCAACAGTCATTGCTTTCGAAGGCCCAGGCTAGAATTTCTGGGTACCCTACAGGAGACCCGTCACGCGCCAAGAAGGCGGAGTCGCAGTCGTAGTGTAGCGATTTCGCTCCGAGATTGGGCACGCCCACCTTTTTCATCCCCAAGATGTAGTCAGGTGGGCCAGGGTTTATATCGCACCCCCTTTGTGGCTTGAAAATGCGAGACAAAGGCGATAGAAGCCCACTCAACCCCAATCCATACCTTGGTTCGCAAGCCCCGCCTTTCGCAGTCGGCCGCCACGTGATAGTGCGAGAAGAGCGCGGGCGCAGTTGCTGCCGCGGTTGCATTGCGGGGATTTCATGATATCCAATCCTTTTAGTGATGCGAGAACCAGGTGGTAAGCTGGACGCCATCGAAGCCCATTTTTATCGTGAGGCTTGCCATTAAAGCAGTATGCATTGTAGGACGTCTTACTTCACACAGCACGACTCGTCCATTGAACCGTCTGGGTCTCTGTCTTTTCGGCGCGCAACGGGCCTCCTGCCGCGTACCCGGGATTTCTGGACGAGATGAAGCCATCACATCGAAAAATATGAAGTAAAGCATGCACCCTTTTTGCGCCACGGCTCAATGAAGCTGAGGCGCTAAGGCCCAAGAATGCTTCACGAGCCTTTCCCAAGGGCACACACTCCATTCGCATATCAAACCCACTTCACTTCGTTGCCACTGGAGAATAGGCTTTATTTCGGCCTGCCGAAGGTCCATTCTCGTTTTTTCCACTGTAGGTGTTACATCTTACATTTCCACCGTCACTTTCAAACGCATTAACATATCAATTCGGTTCTAGACTTGCTTGCAGGGCTAGTGGTAAGGAAAACATTTATCCTTGAAGGAACTTCAACTAGCACCAGCTTAAACAACATCATAAGAAGGAGTGGTGGCTGAAAAATTGTTTGTTCCTTAGCTACCACTGCCATACTGTTGTCATAGAATTCTGATTTGTTGTGAATTTGAGGGCGCTTCTGTTTCATTTTATCTGTATCATCTGTATAGAGTGAGTTTGCATACGATAAAACTTTCACCTTTTCAGGATATTCACTTTTCTGTGATGGAAAATAATCGATCGTCACTTCCTCGACAAATTGGCCGTGTTCCAGCAGCACTTGACGCAGATTTTCATGGCGACAATACTAAGGTACGGTAAAATTTTCGGGGTTTTAAGGAGTTTTTTGAGAGTTTTTCCGGTGACTACTTGGCGCGATTCCAGGTGGCGAATAAGGCTTTAGTCGTATTACAATGAGACTATTCTCCGAGGCATAAAGCAACAGGTCTCAGCAGAGTCGTGGTGTACAGTAGCGCACCTCCTCTTGCCAACCGTGGAGATTCGTTCACGATCAAGATTTGCATCGAGAATCGACTTTTGCGATCGTTTTGGGACCACAGGAACTATTTGAAGTC
This sequence comes from Teladorsagia circumcincta, assembly GCA_002352805.1. Taxonomy (NCBI): domain Eukaryota; kingdom Metazoa; phylum Nematoda; class Chromadorea; order Rhabditida; family Trichostrongylidae; genus Teladorsagia; species Teladorsagia circumcincta. Next base: position 3,352 of record KZ370391.1, on the reverse strand, counting down.
GATTAACGATGCAAATCCTGATCGCGGACGAATCTCCACGGCTGCCAAGAGGAGGAGCGCTCCTGTACGCCACGCTCACCCTGCTGAGACTGTTGCTTTAAGTGCAGACGGCAAGAACAGGGGGATGGGCTCTTCGTTTCTGCAGTGTTATATAAAATCACACCGACCTCACATAGTGTAGGTGTATTATGACCCTATGACCCCTCCGTGATGTTTGGTTAAAGTCTCGTACTTCTGGCAAAGTCGAGAACCTAAATCCAGGTGGAAGGGGCTAACTTCGAGCTCTACCTGACCCATGACAATGGACTCAAAAACCGCTCGTACTTGCGATTCTACTCCAGTTTCAGAATCTTATCTGTAAACGTTAACTTATGCAGACTCTGATGCTCCGCATTTTGGTATGATCCGAATCTCTCAGTATTTCATAGTTATCCGAATAAAAGTATACTAATACAGAATGCTATTAAAGGGTATTCAATAAACGCTTACTGCTGCTTAGCTACATTTGTTATTCGAGATTGAATTATATGAATTCATACTTGTAATGTAAATTCCGTTCCAGATCTGCTACACGACTGACTCCGTTCTTTTCTTTTTCCTCGAGCATACACTTCCTGTACTGTACACCAATCAGAGCTTCGATCGGGAACAGAAGGAGGAAATCCGATTCAAAGTGAGTTTTTCTTATTGTGGCTTTTTCGCTCAGTCATAGTTGTTCCACAATAATGGCCACTAATTCCTGAAAAGGCTGAATCAGCAATTGCTCTTGCAGAGAGGTTACGATGAAAGATGAATTTTGGCCTAAAAAATTTTCAAACTGAACTCTAATTGCTTTGCTCTAGTGCTTCTGAAGATATGATTCCCAACATAGAATTTGTGTCAGCAACCGTTCTGTTGAAAATTGAATAGATATTTCTAGAGTTAGCTCATACAGTATTACTGGAATCCCGCCAAGGTTTATTTGTTGTCAGGTAATCGCCTACGACTGCCAGCTGACATGCCGTGATCCCAAGAACCCTGTGAATGCAACAATTACTGTGGTGCTGACGATCAAGGACGTGAACGATAATTTCCCGAAATTCACCGAGAGGTCCTATCATGCTACTGTCATTCAGGTACAGGAGAAAACACTCTGAATTCAGAATCTTCAGCTTACAAAATTGTTAATTTCCAGTTACACGTAACAATGGGCTTTATCAATACCTGCTTCTTTCTTTTGTAAATACCCATACATTGTTTTTGCGTGGAAAACTTCTCCTTTCATGATTTTAGGGACAAGCATCCCCAGGTAGTCACCTTGCGAACGTCTACGCCACCGATCCCGATGAAGAGAAAGCAGGTCTCCGTTATGTCATATCGGGAGCTGTTAGGACACCAAAACAGGTTTGGTTATCAATCTTACTTCATTCTTTAACCAGAAAAGGTCAATAGGTCAACCCAGTCACCTGAGGTGAGATGCGCATTCATAAACGCTCCTTGAGATGATGACAAATATGATCTCAATGCCCGCTGAAGATTCCTCTGAAATTGGTCAGAAAACGAAAGCATAGCAGGTGTTGGGGTTCGGTGGATCTGGGAGAGGACTTGCGGTTGGCCGAAGAGGGAACCCGAAGTATCGATATGGAACATGGGCCTCAGCAACCAACAGTAAATGTCCCGTGGTGACCACCTGCTTAGATTAACTAGAGCGCAGAAAGACCAACAACTAACATGAATATGTATAACGATGGCCACACAATTTGTGGGCCCTTCTTGCTACAATACGCAAACACAGAACTAGCAAGTTTTATGACTCAAGTTATCTCTGTAATGAACTAGACGAAACCACATTCAAATGTTAGTAATTGCTAAAGCTAGCTCACGTCGGCTCGCCTTCTTCGACCGGTCGATCGAGCACATCAGATCTGGACTAGGAATGGCATCAGCGAGTTTAGTTGCAAGGGCAAACGCCCTGCGAAGTAGCGAAGGGGAAGAACCGAGAAAACCAGAGGAAACTCCGTGTCAGTCCGTGATGGTACTGTTGCGGACGGCCCGTGCGTTTCCGCACTGCCACAGATGGATCACACGGGGTCATGTCGGCAGTACATCACAGGCGCCGGTGCGCCCAGGGTTCTGTTGGAGCTGTCGACGTGAGCAGGAGTAGTGAAGCAGACTCACAAGGGGGAGGCCTTCGCACCGAATGACCTAATCACCTTTCCCGCTTACTGAAGCTTTAGCAGCCTGGAAATCTGTATTATTTATTATGCAGAGCTACGCCCTTTCGGATTCTCCAATATCGATGAACGCAAAGACTGGAGAGTTGACGGCCAGCGATGCGCTACATGAGGCATCTTATTCGTTTACAGTCACCGTTACCGACGGAGTTGGTCATGTGGATTCGGCTAATGTCATTGTGAGCTACATTTTGCTATTTCTCCATTTTTTGGACTCGAGTTCCCGAAATCTATTTCATTTTCGTCTTTCAGATCTCGGTCGTCGCATACTCTCAACAGTTCGAGTTGTTGTTCGATGCACCGTACGACTTCATCAAGCGTAACCAGAAGAACATCGTCAGGTAGCTATACATTACTGGTATTATATCTGGTAAACGAATAACTGGTCCAAAGTGAATTGAAAGAGGCTCATCTAAATTCATGACCGTGGGATGCGCCACGCATCAACATCTGATTCGCTACCCAAGACGGTTGGGGCTGCATTTGTTCCATTAACATTTCACGGGACAAATGCACTGTTCTTCTCTCAGTCTAGATGGGAAGGCCTCTCAATCAATTGGATGAAAGCCATGCTCACAGCAGGGTTCTCCTCCATGCATGCCAGCCTCATGCCACACAATCGTAGTCGTGGAGATGGTCGATGACATGGGAACGGTTAGAATTTGATAAGCGCATCAGGAGAATAGTAACCTATCGTTTGTCCCTCCGCTGGTGTCTCTACTATAAGCGCTTATTGTACTACTAGCTCCTACTTTTTCAGTGTAAGTATTTACATTTCACAGCAATTTTGATTGAACTTTATCTTATTTAAAATCGCATTGTTTTTGAGAAAGTTTGGTGATTTTTCTGTTTTTTTTACACATTTTCTGTTCCAATCGGCCTTTACTCATTCAGACTGCTGTCAAACGCCACCTCGTTGACGGCAGTGGTTGATCGGTGTCGCCAAAACACAAATTTCACAGTCGTCCTGACACATTTTCTGGACAACAATGGAGAGTTCGTAGCCGTGGAGAGAGCAATGAGGTACTCTACCGAGCATTTTTACAAAACGAATTTTATTCGTTTTCTGTTCGACTCACTCATTTTTGAGTATCCACGAATTCTGTTTCAGGAAGCTGATGTCTTCAAATACCACATCT
>KZ352032.1:1271-14350 GCA_002352805.1 Teladorsagia circumcincta | reverse complement strand
ACCCTGATTCCGATGAGCAGTCTACATGGACGCTACTCTAACTTTGTTTCCCACTGCAGACATGTAAATGCAGACTTAGCAACAGCAACATGGCACCAGATGGCATCAAGAGCATCAAAAAGCACGTGAAGTTGTTTTTTGGGCCGCCACAGCGTGTGTCATTAAGTCCACAATTTGAACATGTACAATGGAGTGGAAAGTTTAAATTAAATGGTGTAAATATTATTACGGCAGTACTGACAACTGCGGACGAGTTCTACCCACTTCAATGAAGAACATCTTGAATTGACTTATTCCTTCTTTTTATGCCACTTTATAAACGCAAAGTCGCTCATGCAAACTCGTCCTTGGCAACAGGAAACTCGTCCAACAACATACCTTCCTGCATTTATTGCATCGTGTGGCGAATTTCTCTTCATAGCATGATCCACAATAGACGTCCTCATTTTTCGGAATGAAGGATTTCGTGCCAATTGGGTTTTTGCAATGAGCACAACAGAAGCATTTATCATGCCATTGTTTTCCTTTGTATTCCATCTTTTTCATACCTGTAAAAGATGAGAACGCTGCAAAAAGGAATGGAAAGGAGATGCAGAAAAGAAAAAAGAAGAAAGAGAATCGCGATGGTCAAAAATGCCTTTTCCCTTCCATCACTACATATGCTATTCCTAAATGTAAGGCACAGAAAAGAAGCGTGTTGAGAATACGTATTGATCGATTGGTTTCTTGTTTTTGTAGGTCAGATGGCCAAATCCATGCAAATCAGATTGGAGGGAAAGGGGTGAAAAGGACAGAATAGACGGGTATAAGAAAAAAGACACTCTTCCAAACTGGCGCTGGACATGTTGGGTGGGGTGTCAATGCTAACCGCCTCATCGCAAGCACAAACGAATCCCCACAATCCGCTGATAACCCTGTTAGGCCAGCTGAGCACGAGAAATCGCCCGTATGACATCACCGGACTTCAAAATCGGCGTAGTTCCTGAGAAATCGCTGGGTCTTGAAGGAGCGCATAGGGTAGCCAATTTCATGCATAGCGAATGGAATTGGGAACTCTCAATCGACGACCAAAATCTTTCTCCATAATGACTTATGAAATTACTGAGAGTTCTGCGAACGGCCCCAAGAATACACCCACAGGGGGAAAAGAATGAGCGCTACTTCGAAAAGCGCCAGCGTTGGTGTCGGTCAGAAAGCTCACCGCGCGGCAAACGCGATGTCGCAAGTGGCGTCGCACGCGCGGCGTCAGCCTCGTTGCATCGTATCTGGCGCCAACGCGTCTCGCCGTATCGCGGCAATGCGTACCTCCTGACCCACTTCGAAGTGTGGAAGGTTCGTATTCGAGAGCCGAAAACAGCGTTAGAGAAAGCCCAGCACAAAATGACTCCGTACCTGCTCTGAAGATCTCGTTACATCCATCACATCGTGTGGCGAAGGCTTGATCGTAGCAGTTTGAGCAGAAAATTCGATCGTTTTTACTACCGAACGGCATGTCTACCAGCGAAATTTTGCACATATTGCATAAGAAACAGTGTTCATGCCAGTGTTTGTCCTTGTATGAGAGGTCCTGAAACGAAAAACGAATTAGCTAGGATACGGTAATGAATGTATGATCTGTTTCCATCAGTTATGTTGAGGTTGCACAACGTTTTAGGAAGCTTCTTTGGCCTTCATGAGCCTAGTGGAGCTGCAACAATTAGCAGAGCTCCGAATTTGCAACACTCAAGAAATCGCTAGAACTTGACTGATTTCTATGCGGGATGCGCCATGCATTCTACTTCCATTCAGAGTCGTAGTAAACTTAAAGGCAGTGATCACGATGGCCGGAGACCGATGCGCTTCAATGACGTCAGTTGCCGCCAATGGTGGACTAGACCACTCAGTGCGCCTCTGGGAGTGGGGGAGTGGTTGGGACCGCCTCTTAACGCCCTTCAACCAATGTCGTTCAACGACGTTTCAAAACCGCACCACCCTCCAGCCATGGTGACCGCTGCCTTTAAATTCGATCTGCTCTGCGCAATGGCTTAAGCCTACTATCGTAAACTCGGCGCATATAAATTGGACGAGCCCCGTACCAACAATGCAACCGTCGCAGGAACGGTTAACACCGCTTTGCTTGGCCCAAACAAAAGCTGATCCCAGGACTCGGTCCACGAAACACGAGCCGGGTAAATTGCGGTACCTTCTGTCAGTGGACCGCCTTCATCTTGCCTGGGAAACCGTGCTTGGAATTTCTTTCTTAAAAAGCATCGCAATTTTCCAGACAATTTCCCCTAAATGTAATACGCGCATTCATGTGAAATATGCGGTGCAGTTGTCGATTTCAGTATACCACACGATTCCATTCAGAGATGAGCAGCAGACCATAATCTGGATTTTTAATGTTTGTGTGAACCTTATAAGTGAACAAATAAACAAGCAGATAAAAAATAAGTAAATCTTCAAGCAATCAAAATGCACGATGGACTTGTCAATAAAAAACCACTTCAACCCGTACACGATATCGCGCGTATTGGCGTTTTCGGCTACGCGGGAAGCAAAAAGCAGCAGTATCTTTGCAGCTTCCGACTTAGATTTTCAATGGTGACTGAATGAATGACATAGAAGGAACAAAGTCATTCCAGCAAGGATCAATACGCAGATTTCACCCGAGGGTGTCTGCAAAAATTCGACCAAAAACACATTTGAAGGGGATGAAAATTCTAAATTTATCCACTTCCGCTGCAGTGAATGTCGAGTCCTTTTTGACTTATTCTTTCCGGTAGAATCCTTATTTTATCACCTACAGGGCTCTGCGTATACTAGGATTATGTTTTTTATTCACTAAAAACAGAAAAAAAGGATCACGAAACCCTTTAACCACTTTGACCAGTTTGTGGAGTACATGGCTTATTGTTAGAAGTTTGCTAATATGCGGTCTCAGTACGAACACAAAAAAACATGAGAAGAAGTTGCGCATGTCAGCAAGTCTGGGTGAAATGAGGGCCATCGCGGCACACATATTTGCCGCGATGGCCCATGTGGCTTGCCAAGGCGACCTGTGATGTACATGACATGTAATTCTTTTCAAAGTCTCTTGCTGTCCACGATGCGAGGTTTTTGGAATGTACCGCTAAAGATATGGATGTGGTGCGACTGGTCAGACTTCGGGAGAGGGTGGTATGTTCGCTACTGGCGCACACATCACTCGTGAATCAAAATCAAATCCTTTTTGTTTATTTTTTTAGTCAGCTGTCGTGGTAAAGACGAGCTGTCATGATAAAGCAAAGTACATAGCTGGAAAGTCATAACATCATGTATCATAAAAGCCTGATCATAAATAAGTGATCAATCACAGATATACACCGCCTGGACGCCTATGTACTCGATCAACTAGGATGGGAGCTTAGAAGAACAATCAGTTAAGAGAACTTCCAATAAACATCCACTTGATAAATTGATACGGGACAGACATCGATCTCACTGGTGGGTTGATTTGGCGCTTCTGCATCTGATGGAGAAAACATCAGGAAGTGGTCATAAATGAATCTGGAAATGAGAACAAACGAGAAGGACAGCCTTCGACCCGGAAAGCTCCAAAAAAAGGGACTCCAAATTGCCAAAACCTCATTTCCCACTCTTACTGGCTTCAACATCATACGTTACAGAGATCACCCTGTGAAAATGGACTTGAAGGGGCCACAATAATGTGCTCTGCTTCTCGAGCGTCGAGAATATCTCTAAAGCTAAAGGTAAGAGTTTTGATAATACAAGAGGAAGTCGCAACTGATCACAGCCTCTACTGCCCGGAAAAGAGGAGTGAGCTACCGTAATCGGCATCTGGTGCCCACAAGGGGGATCCATTAAAATGCAGTGGTTTCTCATGGAAGAATACAGCGAAGGGGGTAACTTTCACCACTGTGATTGATGTAGAAGGCAGGATAACCAATCAATAACCACATTTTCCACGTAACTGCAGGGTTCACCAAGCGAACACGACTTACCGCGGTCATTGTCGATGTCGTAATGCGCCGCAAATGTTTGCTGAGCCTTCACTAATACCGTCCAACCAGTTTTTCAACTTCCGAAGAAATACGTTCAAAGTTTCGCGCGGCGACCTCACTGAGACGGGTCGACCCCGATTGATGAACCTTATCTGGCTGACATTCGGTCGAAAATAGCGCCCTGACGATACCGTAACAGATCGTTCTGACAGTGATGAAAAACTAGACACCAGATTAATTGTGATGACAGGCGGCTCAGTGAAAGACTTCTGTTGATAAACTTTCACAGGTGTTCGCTCAGCTTGTGCCCTCACCCAGCATTTACGCTTCTTCAGCGGGAGATTCTTTGAGTACGCTACGGTTATCCTGGTGAGCTCGCCCCGCCAGGGAGACGGCTGAATTCCACGTACGCTCGCTGCCATTCTTACCATTAGTGAATGCGTTGTCATCAGGGACACTTGAGGGGAACTGTAGCGGGTTGAGGTCAGGAGCCTATCTCCTACCTTCTACCTGTCCTTCTTTGGAAAGGCCTCCGCCTCCAACTTGAGAGTCATGGGCTAAGGAATCGATTTGAAGAAGTACTGCCAGAAACAGTGCATTGCACAAGTTATGTGGTCTACACGGTTAGAACGTCCTTAAAGGCACGGACCACGATCGAATTCGTGTGCTACTTCGTTCGAATCAGACAAGAAGCGTGAAGAGGAGCCTTGGTGAGACAGAAGGTAAAAAATTCGGTAAAGTACACCCTCCCTGTGAGGTCGACGTGGTACGACGGAGGGACGCAGCGTTGCGAGGAGAGGAAAATCGCGAGAGAGCACGCCGTGAGCAAGAGAGCGCAGACGCCACGAATGCTGCGATTGATAAGAGCGGCAGCGGCATCAGCAATCAAGTGTATCACCTTTCTCAGTGGCTCACTTCCAAGTTGCGACAGTACCGCCCCTGCGATTATTACTGGGTCCGCTACCCCACCAAAGGCAATAATTTCTCTTAGGGTCCAATCGCGAACCGGGCCTTTGAGTGCAAGATTATACTCATATCTATATTCGAAACCTGCTTGGGGCAAGCGCATCACCACAATTTTTTTTTACTGAAAAATCGTCGACTGGGAGAAAATCGCATTGGAATGTTGTCCGTCACTCCGTTCACGTTCATAAGGTCGGAATCCCGTCACAAATGCGATCGGATGTTCCTCATTCCTCCCAGAGCCGTTCCGCTCTAATGTGACATAATTTTCTATGTGAACGGATTTCGTGTCTAATTGAAGGCGCCTAATGGCGCAAATGGTTCGTGCAGGTTTTTCAGGGCAAAAATAGGCGTGCTTAAATTAGCAGTACCAGCTGATTGCCAAGGTCATGATGAAGGGGATGGAAGGGGGTGGGAATGCTAGACAAGCTAGAACTACACGAATAATTTTTTTAAAGGTACACCGAGCCCAAGAAAAAGCTGAAAACAGAGTAAAACGCCAGTACTGCTCTGTGATCAACCCCATGATTACAGTCCGTGCAACTTGAAGTTTCTGGCGCCTCAAGTTTTCCGATCATGTTCACCTTAACAATCTTATATGCCCCGAATAAGAAACGGGCCCTCCTTCCTTCACGCAGGGACCTAATTTTTGAAGGCGGCTCCGAAGGGCTCCAATGGGGAGTGCTCTGCACTGGAGTAGCGCTTTTGTGAAGTTACGTGGAGTTTTACCCAATCAATAAATACGCAACGACTGAGAACCTTTCAATATTTGATTAACCTACATTAATCCTGAAAGAATCTTAGAGCACACCTGACCTTTCGGGGTTCCCACGTCAACTATTACATACGATCGCCTTTCACCCGATATTAATAGTTCATCAACGCGTATTACACAGTTGGAAGAACACCGCAGTAAAAAAAAGAAGCTCATGAAATCACGCGACACACGCAGGAACAGTTGTCCGCGCGCTGCGTCTTCACAATTTCTGGTCCAATCAATCAATCGTGAATGCCCCTCACGTATGGAAGCTATCAAAGATATCGTAGAGACCGAAAAGTTCGAATTTTGAGATACCCTTTTCGTAAGATTCAAGTTCAATGAGAAACTGGTAAGGCACCATATTGACCGGACCTAACGACTCACCTTTGAATCGATCCCAATCGGTTTTGCACATTCATCACATTGATTTGCGAACACATCTTCATAACACTTAATGCAATACGGTTGCTCATCTCGCATAATATACCTGAAAATCGATATATCGATTCGACCGACTTGATTCGATGTGTAAATTGCTATCTGGTAAAACCAACCTTTGCCCGGTAAGTGTTTGATCACATTGCCAACAGCAGAAATGGTCGCTGTGCCAATCTTTGTTCATCGCCTTTGTGTATTCACCGGCGAAGATCAGCTGTAAAAGAATTTTCAGTGGATCGATCGATAATTGATTTTCTGGACAAGCGAAGGTAATCTCAATCGATCGCTGACATACGGTGATTCTATTCGATCCAGCTACTTCTGGTGAACGATACGACCACCTCAGCCATGTTAACCCGAATTATAACGACTACTACCAATCGATAAGCATCAAATGCATTGATTTAGGAAACAACACTTTATGGTATCTTCTTGTTAAGGGAACCCGTGCTCTCTGAAAGGGCCATCAAGCCACCAGTGGCAAGGACGCAGTTATGTGAAAGTTTAGTAGTGACTGAAAACGTGCTGCGAACATAGTAATCAATATTTCGATCAAAGTGTAATGGCTGAAAGCACGTCGCAGACATAAAAATCGATATATCGATTGGGTTGATGAAAATGGTTGTATATACACTCGACAAAAGCGACCACTTTGCGTTTTGAAATCAAAATCTATGCGTGAGCTCCACGCATCCGCCTCGCCATGGCCGAAGCAGCCGAGGCGGAAGTCGGGGAGCAGTTTGAATTTCTGCAACCCGGCGGAAATTTTGCACGCAATCAATCGCCGGGTAAAGAATGATGTCATCCGTGAAAAAGAGATCGAAAGGCTTCTCGTTGAGCCGAGAAATAATGCGATTGTTGGCGCGTAGAGGCTGTGCGACGCTTCGTTGTCGTTGAAATTGGCGTCGAATTCGAATAGCATCAACAAAATTGCCTCAGGAAACGTTTTGACCAACACCCAGGCGATCGCAGGACTTGCACTAATTCCCCACCGATTCAATAATGCCAAATTTATCGGCAACGTCCCGAGGACATTTGATGAGAACGACACGACTGGGAGCCGGCGGAAAGAAGAAAAATTACCCCAGCAATCAATCAGGATGGGAACGACCTTTTGACTGGACAGTTATGCTTTCACGCCAGCTCCTACCAACCCTACCCTAACCCAAGCTAGGTAGCCCTGGTCTGTACAGCATTGACCGGGGAGTTCCTCAGCCCCTGACTGCATCTTGTTCATCACCGCTGCGCTACCCTCCCAGCTCATGTGAGCTGTGCGCCTAGAATAACATCAGGTTCAGAGGAGCCCCCGCCCCATCTAGGCTAGTAGGGAACATGACGATTTTTTTTCTAGGCCCAATTTACGGCCATGCAATCACCGTCAGCGTTTTAAGAGCTCGTCTCACACGCTTGAGCCATCTGTAAATCTCCCCAATGGGATCAATCGTCTCGGTTTGAGGCGGATGAAATTGGCTCGGCACAAAAACAACAACGACGTCCGGAAGGATTTTGGGAAATACTGGCGTCATTATGACAGCAAAACAAAGGGTGAAGGAGAGAACAGATGGGGACCATGAGGGGAGGAGGAGAGGGAGGGGGAGCGGAGAGCTGACATTCCTACAAACTGCTGCTTTCCAAATATACACATATGGAACCCTCGTCGTGAAGGCATAGTGAGGAAACGGTAAATCCACAGAACAAAGACTTTCCGAGCAAAAAACAGTAGCATTCAACACCATAGAGCATCTCAGATGAAATCCCGTTGAGATTGGCCTTTTTCTAGGGTCAACCAACAGCTGACAATTTCTGAGCAGTTTGGAAGGGAGACATCCTAAAATGTCCAGACCCCGCGAGACATTACATAGACCGAACATCTCCAGATGAGCTCTATAATTTCAAGTGAAAAGCTGGCGCGCGCCATATCGCGCAAAAAAGACCAATCCAGGGACAAGTCGTCCTGTTATCTTCTGTTTACCTGAAGCACTGTAATTGAAGCAGTGATACGATAGTTGGGGGGGGGCGGTTTCGATGACGCCAATTAACATCACGGGAGGAGGGAATCCTCGACCATGGCTCTGTACTGTGTGAGAACAGTGTCGGGAGTGAACGTGGGTGCGGAAAAGTGTGAGCAAGCGAAAATCCTCGACAGCTGTCGACGAATCCTCGACCGATTTTCAGCCCGCTCCTCAGTGCATTGGAGGTGCAGCTAAGACCGCCTCTCAACGCCTTTCTACCATTCCCATGAAATGGCGTCATCGAAAGCGCACCACCCACCAGCATTGGTGATCAATGCCTTTGAGAGCATGCTTAGTCACGGTTGGATACATAACCATTGCTGACCGGACAGTAAATGAGCCACAGTTACTGTCCAGGTATATTATCCGTACATAAAATCCCAATAAAGAGGTGCGAAACTGCTGACAAAATCTCAAGAGCAGACGCGAGCGGTTGCGTGGCGCACTAGAAAAATTCGATAGAAGACGGAACGAAAGGGATTCTAGCTAGTAGCTACAAGTATTCTGTCATAGACTGGGGCAAAACATATCAAAACTTCAGGCCCAAAATGGCACCTAACCGACTGGTCAAGAAGCAATGGGCTACGTATTCTTTGGCCCCGGCGGCCAGAGAATTCTGCGTTACAGACTCCACAACGCAAGCGACGACGACCTCCCACAAAGTGTGATAGTTTTCTGGCAACGGAATGATTAGCCAAATGCAGGTTATACTCCATCAATTGTTATTGATTACATCCATCAATTATCAACTATCAACTATCACTATGAAGCACCAGATATCATATCTACCTAGAAGCCGTCATCACATGTATTGTTAAGTCCGTAATGCGGAATTTCCTAGTCGGTGGGTTCAGAGGGTAGCTGCTGGCTTCAACGATGGTAAAACGAGGGCAAATTCAGCCGAAATAGAGTAATCCTCGAGATGTTTACTAGTTAACAGATTAGTTTACAGTAAGGTTCAGGGATGGCGATCGAACATGCAATTATCGATTAGGCGATCAGGCAATAATTCATAAAGAAAGTGTACGTATCGATTAGGCGATTAAGAGAGCAAGCGATCAGGCGAGTGGACGAGTAGGCGATCAGGTGAAAAGAAAACGATACATATGGATTTGTTTGCCCATTGAGCAATCGTCTAATCGCTAACTCTGAACGCTGCCTGAGAGAGAGAACGCAGGCATTATTAACAAGTTGACTAATGTCAGAATCGGGGAAAACCTCCAAAGTGGACCTCCGGGGAAAGGGGAACACCCTGAATATAATCGTCGGCAGTACAACAATATCTGCACTCTTCCTGCATAACTGAACGACAAGTGCGTCGTTTTTCATGCGAACATAAAACAAGTGCCAGATGTCCGACAACTGTTACGAAGCACTGGACCTTGGGAAATTTCAAACAGAAGGCTTCTTTAGGCCGAAATTAGTGGAAAACATGAAATGCTAATGTTCGGAACAGCAAGGCATCGGTTTCTCGTTTCTGTAAATAATAAGGCGGCGGGGTGTGCTGAATTCCCGACGGGGCCATTCTTTCAAGGTGCAATCTGGACGATGGTGGTGGGCGCGGGAAAGACACGGCGGCAAGAGTGGTCCCTGGCGACGTCGTATCCATCAGGATTTTTGACGTCACTGCTACGCAGGCTGGAATGTTCTCCAACCCACAGGTGTGCACGAAACTTCTAGGGGATCGACGGCAACGTGCCAGTATCGTGCTATTCGACCACATCTGGAATGCGTTCGCGGGAAATGAAACGAAATCTTAGGAATTAGCGCCGAAGGGAGCTATAAAAGCGGTTCAAGCAGTATCTGGAGGAGCTGCTGTTGCTTGAAATCCCGGCGAACACTGAGAATATCGAGATCAAACCATACCATGTGGTGTAGTAATAAGTAGGCGAATATCACTAGGCAACGTCTTTCATGGTTTTACGACACCATCGGACAAGAACGACCACAGAAATCGCGAACAGAGCTAGGGTCGTGCCAGGTTAAAAATTTCAACGAAAGCATCCCAAGTTTAGAAGAAAATTCGGAGGAAACGCTTTATGACATCGTCCGCCATCGTCATTTACAACCTGCGATCATCTGACATCACCTGACATCACCTGTCGTCATCTAACATCACCTGACATCACATCTCAGACACAATATATGTATGAAGGAAGTGATCGACTGCGTCTAGGCGTCGTTCAGCATGCCCACTTTACAGGCAAAAAGGAAAATAATAAAGAAAGAAGGATTGAAAAAGAAAAGGAAAACGATAATGTTGAGGGCTAGCCCACCCTTCCACTATGGTTAGGCAATGGGGAACTCAGCGGAAAAAGGATGGGAAGCATGAGAGCACAGCGGATTAGGAGGGTACAGACAGCATGATGCGGGTGAGAAAGAAAGGACGCGTTTGAGCTCTCTTTGCAAGATCTCAACGCACTTGTGACAGACTCAAACCCAGGGAGACCGAACCTCAGAGGCGTTCATGAACAGCTACATTCTACCGACCACAAGGATTCATCCATGAATTCATTCTGGTCTGTGCCTTTGGGGTTCTCCATCTAACAAAATCTCGGGTGACATGGCGCTGCCACTTACGAAAACACAACAATGCCAATCGGCACAAATCCTATGCCATACTTGGGTATAACGGGCTACACTTAGCGTGCACCGTCCGTACGCTCTGGGAAGCGCTCCGATCCAATGGCGCTATTCTCTAGGAACAGTGCTACTACACAATCTTGCATCGATGGACTCCGCTTGATCCGGTCAAAACTGGGAGATCACCCCAGTAGGGTAACCCATGCTGGGTAACCCGGCCGAAAAGTTCATTTCGACATTATCTGATATCCCATTACACGATCTGTCAATTATGGCGCCGTCATTGAAGTACCTTCAGTAGCACACCATTAGAATGAGCATCAATGGTGTACTAATCTCCCTACCCATCCTTTACAAGGTGATGAAACTATGCTGCGCCAAAAACAGTGAAGTGAAAGAAAGATATTTGATTTGGAAGCATTTTTTACGCTTTTACGCGTTGAAATAGCAGGGAAGTTACAATAAACGCATGACAACTCGTCCATGTGGAGCCACGCCCACCAGGTACAAATGGTGTGGACTGTCCAGTGAAAATTCTGTGTAAACTCAATGTGTAATCACATAAAACGGCCCATTACGTTGATGAAGTCATTTGGTCGCACCAACGTCGTTCGTAGCGAACGGAAACCACACATTACCGTGAATAGTGCACAAGGCAAATCGATACAAATATTTGATCACCAAAAATGAAGCAGTTGAAACACTTGTACGGCTCTCATCGCGGCGTTTACCAGACTCTTCAGGCTTACCCAGGGGATTCCATGGCAAACGTATAACGTCAAACGAACACTAGCGACATGATGGATTGAGCACTTCTCGCTGAGAGTGTGCAAAATTTGATTATCGATTTTTTTGAGGAGAAGTTGGTTTTCTGACGTTTTGACGACTCGGAGCGACTCTAGAGAGGTCCAATCAAAGCCGTAAGAAAACGAACGCGGCAGAAAAATCCTCTAAAATGCCCGTTTCTACAATCTGTGCCCTTATTTCCCACTCTCGGGCTCCTCGGGTGCTTCACGGGGTCCGGGACCGAAATAGACTTGACGGCTGAAGACCATTAAAAAGAGGCAGGCGAGCCAAAATACCCATCAGCACTCAATGCCGACTGTCCACATGTGGAACAGCGTTGGCGCGATACCCTCGTGGGTGTTCAGCATTGATGCAAAGTTGTGAGTGCATTTTACACAATAGTGGAAGAAAAATGGCACGGGCCACTTGCTACAGAATTTGCAACCCACTGCCCTGGATTTTGAACCTCGGCTCCTCTGGGGCCAATGGACGGCAAGGACAATCGGGAGGGCCATGGAGTCAGCAACAGCAGACTTGCTCAGAACGGGTGTTCAGAGAAAGCGCAAGGGCGGTTCTTAGGTCTGGGAGGCCCACCATAAGCGTGAAGGAGACAAGAAGCTAAGTTACCCATAAATTTGCTAGGGATACCGAGAATTCTCTTGGGTAAATGTAGCCATAATGGAGCTGAACGGCTATCGCGATGGCATCGTAATTGAATCCACACGCGTGCCAGATAGCTAGCCGAGAGTCATCAGGACAACACACGAGATTGCGCGGGTTATCTTGATTACAAAGGGCATTGGATGTTCCGACGAAGATCGCCAGCGCCTTCATAGTGCTCCCAAATAATGAAGTTTGACTTCACAACCAGAAAGAAGCCTTGGCAGCCGTCTTTTCCCCCTCAGCAAGTCTTAAAATAACATGTCAAAGAAGGGTGTCCCCAGAGGCATGACGTTGGTGGAAGTGAGTGATTGGGAGTGGGAGCTTTCGAATGAAATGGAAACATTAGGGCAAAGGATTAGTCGAGAAGAGCAATAAGAGCGGCTTTGAGCGGCTGCAAAGTACGGTATAGGTAAGGGTAAGCTTGCTGTGGGCCACAAAACATTTGTGGATGGCGTCCATAGATCACCGCCTCGTCTATTCAGGGCACAAAAAACCCCGTGAAACATCTTTTTCCCGCTGAAATTGGGGCCAAGCCCAGGAGGCAGGAACGGCTACTAGGTGCCGAGCGATTTTCAATTTCCCGAAAAAAACTGCGCCTTCCAGGTTAGTCCTAGACGATGCCCCCGTATCCTGCGATAGCACCGTCATGCTCTGTTGCCTGATGACCTGGACTAATTTGTTCGAACTCTTCGCGTCATTTGCCATGTATTTCTACCTTATCAAGCGAAGGCGGTCTTACGGGTTCCATTCGGGTCCCCTCCCACTAACAACGAAACGTCATCACACCCAACCGACCCCAGGATTGTCTCGTTTCCGACCAAACACTAACCCCCTGCCGCGTGAAACAAATTGTTAGGAATTTTCAGAGGGCATGGATTATAACCGTGGCAG